>JAABKJ010008489.1:0-11438 GCA_011634705.1 Andricus grossulariae | reverse complement strand
AGGGAAAGCCTAGATTTTTCTAGCTAGAAAATCTGGCTGCGGCCTCGTAAGAGCCAATATTTAGTTTAGGCATAAAGGGGCAGTTTCTACCCGGGATGTTTCAAAACTTCTGAGTAATTAAGAAAAACAAAAGTTTCATTCAAACGTACACGAGATTTAAAATTTGAATCTTTCAATATATTTATAATCTCGAGTGATGAAAATTAAACCATTTTGTATGCCAAACCTTTAAAAGTGAAAATTTGCAAACTTGAAGCAATACAAAATAAATCTTTGATTTTAAAAATCGTTTAAAATGTTTAAATTAAAATATTCATCAGATACAAATATCAAATTGGAACAAATATTTTTCAATACGGAGCGATGTAAGATGAACTATTTCGAAATTCATGAATACGAAGTTGAACAAATTTTTGATCGAAATTTAGTCTCTAAGTCTGAATTAGATAAAAAAGGGCTACTTAAAAAGGATTTCGGTAACTAATTGCATCAGTTATAATTGAAGTAACTTTCAAGAAAATGTAACTAGAATTGATTCTAATTTCACAAATAATATTAGTCAACAAAGTGTTAAGTTATTTGACTGAAAAAACAGTACAAAATTATTTACATTTCGGCACTAAAAGAAGCCACAAGCAAGAAGGAGAAGAAGAATGGTTCGGATAACCCCGATTTACCGTTAATGCCATTGAGGATACCCCCGAAACTCCCGGTAAATCGGGGTCCCAGTGTAATTAAAAAACAATAAGTCAGCCAATTTAAATAATTCAGATTTATAGAGTATGAAATTTTGCCATCTTCAAATCGATTTTTATTATTTAGAATTTATAGTGCAATATCAAATTTAAAACGTAAAAATAGATGAATTCCAACATTTTTAAGAAGTATAAATTTAAATATTACACTTTCAAATGTTGACAATTTAGAACTTATTTGTAAGCGCCGAACTATTCGCCCAATTTTAACCTGAAAGTATACGAAATATATTTTTTACTAGAATCGTGACAACTAATAGTAGATTATGTATTAGTGGATTATGTATTATTGTACCGCGTATGCACGAACGTGGGGCGACATTATAAGTTCAAAATCTATTTCGTAGTTTAACATAGTTTTAAAATGAATTCTTCTCACTCTCTTCTTTCACTTTTCTTTCTGCCACTTTACGTGCCGCTCCTCGCGGTTCAATAGTTATATTTCACTGCCACTGCACGGGCAGGAAAAGGGCGCTTATTCTGCCTATTTCAGATAAAATTATTTTAAAGTGAGTTTTAAAAGTTACCGACAATCTGTGAAAATTCATTACTTACTGAAATTCCTGTAGTATTTTTCTAATTTTGTAGCAGAAAAAGTTACTAAAATTGCTATCGGTTAAAAATTAACTTTTTGGTTGGAAAACTCATCATTTTAGTTGAAAATATTGATCTCTTGCGTTAAAAATTGGATTGTTTTGTTGAAAACTCGCTTTTTTTGGTTGAAAAATAATATATTTTTATCGAAAATTTAAGTTTTCCATTTTGGGTTCAAAATTTATCTTTTTTAGTTTAAAGTTCAAGCATTTGTTTAAAAATGCATGCGGTTTGTTGAAAAATCGTCGTTTTGGTTTTAAAATTCATCTACGTTGGTAGAAATTTCTTCTTTTTTGATTGAAATATCAACTATTATATTTTTTGTTGAGAATTCATCTTTGTATGTTGAAAATTCAACTATTTGGTTGCAAATTCAACTATTTTGTTGAAAATTGAACCATTTTGTTGAAAATTGAACCATTTTGTTAAAAATTCAACTATTCGGTTTGAAAATTCAACTGTCTTCTGAAAAATATGTCTTTTTAGCTTAAAAAGTTCAACTTTTTGGTGGAAAATGCAAGTATATAGTTAAGGATTGAACTTATTTGTTTGAAAATGCAACTGTTTTTTGTTGAATTTTATTCTTCTTAGTTTAAACTAAATAACTTAACTGAAAATTTTAATCTGAAATTGTTTTATTTTATTTTTAAACGATTCTATGTTGAAAATGATACAAGATTAAAATGCTGGTCTTTGGATATGGTCGCAGGGATTACTCAGGGAAAAGTGACGGAATTTTAAAAATAAAGTTTTTCGGCCACGCTACATTTGTCATTATCGTCATAGTTATGAACTGTTTGCAGTATTTTGATCGAATTGACTAATTAGTCAGTAGAGTACTAATTTGATTCAGTGATTGAAAGTTGAGAGTATAATTAAAAAAACGTTTTGAGAATAAAAAAGTGTAAATTGCATGATAGTACGAAAAAGGTATATATTTTGAACCTGTTTTAAAGCGGATTGGAACTGGCTGTACGCTACAGTTGCTTGAGAAGCGTGTAGGAACCTGCAATACGCGAAGCAGGTAATTCTTGTAGAAACGGTTACGTACTTAAATGCTCGTTGAAGTACTGGTACCAGTATACGGAAATGTCGATAGCACGTACTTACGCACGAGAGCCGCGAATTCTTTGTGGACACCGATAACGCACGCATACGTCTACATAAATAGTATCTGATGTTTAATAAGTAAGGGTCAATTGGAGTCAACTGTGCAGCTGTGTCCACTGTACCAGAGAGTACTACTACATATTACTTCGATTCATTATCACTGACCTCTTTATAGTCTACGTTCACGACCTGTGCCCATCCATCTTCATCGACATGCATTTCTTTTTCGCATCTTATCTTCTTTCCAATAAACCTACATACATGGAATGCATCACGGAAAGGAAGAGGTTTCGAGTTATTCTCACAAATGACCGTTTTTACCAAGAAAATTGATTGAGATTGTCGAAAGTCCTATTTTTATTTTGAATGTTTGCAACTTTGCATGATCAGCGGCCGCGCCTAAATTACGTAAAGTTTTTTTCTGATATTTTGAACCACATACCCCCCTTTATTACACTAAGAAAAAAATGCTGTTGAATCAAAAGTGCGCACTTTCGCGCTCGGTCAAAAGCAGATACTATTGATTTAAATGAATATTCAATGAAACAATTATGATTTATTTCGACTTGACAGTGATGATATCAATTGGATAGTGATGCTGTGAATTCGGTAGTATATCCATTTGAATCAATCAGATCTGCTTTTGACCGAGCGTGAAAGTGCGTACTTTTGATTCAAAAGCATTTTTTTCTCAGTGTAGGATCCGTAAGTCTTGATCCCCCCAACCCTATCTTACGTACATTTTTCCGACTAAGCTTTTTTTGTGAATTTATTTAGAGGTCGCACCTAAAAACAACGCAAGACGATTTAGGGGGAGGGGCTGTTTTGGTAAAATCTTACTGTTTCTCATGAGTTAACAAAGTAGTTCAAATTTCAACCCAGTTCTTGAATTTTCAATAAAAACAATATGAATTCTTGACAGAAAATGTAATAGTTGATAGTTTAACCAAAAGAAGATTTTCATTTTAAATAGAAAACAACGAAAAGATTAATTTTCTACTAAAAAAGCCGAATTCTCTATATAACACGTACATTTTTAACCAAATAATTATTATTATAATAATTTTAAACAAAGTAGTTCAATTTGTAATCAAAGAGATGAATTTTCAACCAAAATTATAATCTTAAATCAGAAGCCTGCGATAAATAAATAGGAATTTTGATAATTTATAGACTAATGAATAATAATTTAACTAGACATTGAAGTTCATTTGTGACACTTTAAAAATATTATCAGCTAGAAAACCGGGCGTTTGTAAAACTGAATACTTATTGTCATTCACACATTTTTTTCTACTAAGATTCGTCTTATTTTTTTTAGTAACATTTTTTAGTAAGATTTTTAGATTCTAGTAAGATTCGTAAGGTCGGAGCAAACCTCATGGCATCTTAAACGGGGGCAGGGGGTGCAAATTTCAGAAAACTACATTACGTAATTTGTAGATGACCTGGCCCTTATTTGTTTAATAATTTATTATTATTTCTTGAATTCACGACTATTACAATTAATATTAATATATTAATATTACTAGGTACTACTAATATTATTAGATAAATTACAAGCAATACTGTTAAAATCATCAATAAAGTACCAAAAAATTGTTTTACACTTAATTTACTAGGTACGACAGTAAGCACTATATTGCGCTAACGAAGGGCTGTTTGCAATAAAATCTTTTTAGCTTTTGTTCTTTAGTCATTCGCAGACTTCAAAATAAATATCTTACATAAGAAATGATTTAGAACACTTCCTTACCCCCCCCCCTCCATGTACGACAGTATAGAAAAATCGTTAACCTACCCACCCACTCAAATGCCTTTACGTAATTTATGCACGGCCTCTCACTATGCAAATCATAATCTTCGACCAAAAAAAGTAGCTGAAAAAACTGTTTGTATTTTGAATTTTTGCCAACTTTGTCAGATTACTATGCAAATCGCAACTATCAGCCAGGCTTCAAATTGTCAAAATATAAGTGGATAGTCCCTGAGTTAATGGAGGGGGGGGGGGGTAAAAATCATGTATATAAGAACCGTTCTATTTTCTTAACGACATACAATGTAGTGTTATAAATTATTATTACTGTTATATTATTAATTATAATATATAGCTTTTTTTAAATCTGATAAATAAATACACTCAGATAAATGTTCTCTTGTGACAAAATGATGTTTCTTGACGTGAACGGAATTTCCTCTTAAATTTAAGGTTGAGAGGATTCTCATTTGTCTCAAGAGGAATCCTTTTGCAGCAAAATTTTCCTATTGCGACTAGCTTCACCTACTATTGCAGCCAAATAATTCTGTTTGTGTAAGAAATATATTCACTTCGTTCAAAACAAAACAAGCCAGAGGACCATGCTTTTGTTTCAAGACAACTTTTTCTCTGAGTGTAGTGTGATACATAAACCTGAGATCGAAGAAAGGAACGAAAAAGACAATATAAATTAAATTTAATCACTAAAATTCTTTTTAAAAAATAACCCTTGATTTCCTAGAAATCTTGATATATTCAATAAAATCCTTCAAATCTTGTGAAATGTCTTGAAATACCTTAAAATCTACCGAAATGTTTAAAATCGCTAGGAATTCCTTGAAATTTAATTATACTCGTATTTAATCTATTTTATGAAGTTTTCTAGAAATACCTTAAAATCGAATTTAAAATATTTAGCAATCCTACAAAATTCTTTAAAATCCTTAGAAATGTTCGAGAACTCTCAAAATTCTTTAGAATCTATTGAAATAGTTTAAAATCCCGTAAATTCTTTAAAATATCTGTTGGTCTTATAAACCCCTTTAAATCTTGTGAAATTACTATGAATCTCTTCAAACTCTTTGCAATCTTTTAAAATAACTTAAAATCTTCCAAATCTTATAATATCTCGTAAATCCTTCAAAATAATTGGAGGTCCTGTAATAAAATCCCCTAAATCTTGTGAAATTCTTTGAAATACCTTCATGAAATCTTCGGAAATTCTACAAAATCCGTTGGGCATTAAGTTCTTTTACCGCATTAATACCTACATTAATTTTATTCAATAGAACTTTCTCCCATATTTTTGTGAAAAGTGTTCCTGATTTCTCCTCTTTTTAGAGAATTTTGGTACGTGAAACGACATGTTACTTCTCTGAAGAAGTTTTTGATTTGCAATTTCAGAATTGATTTACATAGCTTTCGGTTTTAGTTTCTCGATTGAATCGTTGGCGATTTCATCGCTGCCGACGATATCCTTGAAATCTACAAAATCAGCAAATAAATTGTTTAGGAAATATTTCAAATTGATATAATCAAAAAGAATCTCTTTCTAAGCGACTTGATTTCTAATACCTTGAATTTCTGCTTATGATTCTTAAAAAACGATTTGAAACCTTGTAACAAAAGGGGGAAATTGGACAAAAATTCTCGATTTTAGGTGGTGTAAGGGATTTTTAAAATTTCAGGCGAAAAGGGAGATTATAGTTAAAAAAAGAGGACGGACTGTGATCCCTGTACTTCCTTTAAGACGATTGATCTAATCAGATTCAGAACAGAGTCCTGAATTAATGTCCCCTGCTCTACAGTTCTGGATACTGCGTATTTTTCTTCTGATCCGGAAATCTCGTCTCGAGTTTGGGAGTGCATTGACTTCGAAATCTCGGGAGCAGAAAAAGAGCACGTTCATCGAACCCCGAGATTGAAGAATCGCGTAGTTCTTTTTCTCGACGCATGTTTACAGTACTTTCCGTACTTGTACGTCCGCGAGAAACTTATTTTTGGCGCTTTCGAGCGAGTCGATGACCGATAAGGCACCAAGCGTATTCCTAATTCCTCCTGCTCCTCGACCTGAAGAAAGTTGCACGGGAAGTTTGCGTTAAGGGTTTCTCGAAAGTGAGACGGAAGGAAAGAAGAAAAGAGAAAGAAATAAAAATGTTTAAACAAAAAAGAGACTAAAAGGGGGAAAAAGAGAAAGAAAAAAGAGATGGGACAACTTTAATGCAGGAGAAGCAAGACGAGAAAGAGAGAAAAAGGGCGATGGAGAGAAAAAGAGAGCAACAAAAGTAACAAGAGTAGCTCTCTGGCAAAGAGGTTGGGAGCGGGTGGCCTTGAGCAGGTCATCACCTCCGGCTGCGGTGATACTGCCCGCGCTGGACCATCTTAACTTCTTCTTCATCTTCTTCTTCTTCTTCTTCACCTTCTTCTTACTCCTTGAACCCCGTCCTTCCTCTACTTTATTCTCCTCTCTTTTCCTCTCTCTTCTCTTTCTCTCTCTCTCTCTCTCTCTCTCTCCTCCTTTTACCCTTATGTGAAATCTATCTTGCTCTTTCTTATTTTCCTCTATCTTTATTTTTCTATCTCTCTTCCTCTATCCTTTTCCAGACGCTCTTTACACTTTGTGCAGCCCCGAGACCGAAGAAACAATCCGTACAGGCTAACTTCGCTTGCAGCTGATTCGACCAGGGACTAGGGAGTTGACATCGAGAAACTCATTCACTAAGCAAAAAGTTGAAAATATCTCTTCTCTTGCCTTTATTAAGAGGCTGTAAGTAATAACTTCCTTTGCGGCCTCTTGCCAAGTTTGTCTTGCTTTGCATTTTTCAATTCCTCCTTTGTGTTGGGACTTTTCGATTCAAATAGCTGTATTCTCTAGTCTATACTATAGTATCTACTGTGTAGAAATAAAGATTGATGTAATAATTGTATTCCAAATTTCTTCTGCACATAAATCAAAAAAAGTGAGGAAGGAGGATTACTAGCAAATTTTTGTTAAAATATGACTAACAAAGTTAAGAAACACTGCCGTAGCGACGAAATCATCCCAGGCGGAACAATTATATATAGTTTATACATAGTGTGAAGTATTATATATAATATTCATGTGTTTTATACATTTTTTGTATAAAACAAATGAATATTATATATAACACTTCACACTATATATAAACTATATATAATTTTCAGCCTGAGTTGATAAATCAACAAAAAGTATTATTTAAGGGCACTGACTAGTATTACGGAATTTTCGGTTAAACTAACCGGTCAAGTATACCGCTAGGGCATGCAAGAAAAGAGACATTTTTTGCACGTTACCATATCGCCACACAACTTTAAAGGATGTGTATTGTATTGCCTATATGTATATAAAAAAATGTTTAATGTAACTAAAGTTAGACAGAAAAAGAATTAATATTGAATCAACAGAATATCGTGATAAGCTGACGATACAATACTTTCATGATCCAAGAAAATAATTATTGTCTGAAGAAAATGTACTAGATTGAAGAAACTTGTTTTTTTTTTGTTTAAGTATACTTTCTTGAGACCAGACAAATTTTGTTGGATAATGAAAATATTGTATCGTCCGTAATCGTACCGATAGTTTCTTCATTCAAGGCTAATTTTTTTCCGTGTAGAAATAAATTAGGAATATTCATGTTAAATCTAATTTTGACTGATATCAAAATATTTGTATAAATTTAATACGTAAATGCTTTAACTGATTGTGTTTTACGACACTCTTAAAGAACAAAATAGTGACAAGATTTGAATGTTACAAAAATAATAAAAAAGTTGCATGTATTTGAGCTCATTTTAAAAGTAAATTTACGCAGTTGGTTTTAACTTATTGTGAACATTTTCAAATTCTTTATATTTTTCTAGAACCTAAACTTAGAATAAATATGCTGTGTGAAAATTGAAATAATTTTTCAGTTGTACAAATCACTTAGAAAAGTTAAAAAAATTATAATTCAGGTTACTTCCACAACCAATCAAATAAAAATTTTTTAATCTAATTATGAATTAATTTTTAATTAATTCATAAATTCATCGAATAATTTTACCGAATTCCACACTAAAAAGCTCTGTGCACAATACTTAAAGGCAATGTCTATATATAAAGAAAAAATCCTCCTATTAGTACCAAAATTTCGGTATACATAGTCACAGCCATAATTAATAGCAATTGAAAAATATTGTTTTTTGCACAAGTTTCATCTATAATATTTATTTCTGTAGAATTTTGAAGATACAAATTTTTAACTAGCTGTAAGGTTATGTTTGTTGTATAAATTTTTGTAGTAATTTCATGCGCACTTTCTTTCCTTGTTGAGAAAACATAATTTGTTTCCTCAGATAGGAGGCATTTATGTAATGATTAAATAATTTGGCCTAAGTTGATGATTCCTCTCTAAAATATAAATTAACAAAATTTTATTCCTTTTTAGTAAAATGCATAAGATAAAAATTAAATTCTTCTAATATTGTAAATGAATGAAATTTTTGCATTTTTATTCAAATGCACAACTGATAAAGGCCAATCGATTCATATTTTACACACGTTTCTACCATTTAATTATCATAATTGAAAAAGTTGTAGCTAAAAAGAAATAGAATTTTAATATATAAAGGTTGGCTGTATGGAGTTTATAAAAATGTATTTTAATTTAACGTAGATTTTTGCTCTGTAGAGTTTATTTGCGTGCAGGGTGGCAACTAAAACTTCAAAAAAAAATTCTAGAATATTTTCCGGGGTTTCCGGTCAAAAATTACATTTAAATTACTGTTAAAGTGATTTGAAGCATCACAGCCTAAAATGCTCTTAACATAGGAGAAATATGGTGAATTTTCGAAACAAAACCAGGATTAAATTCTTTTAAATAACACCAATGTAGGTTTCAAGTCAAAATATATTTAATTTTCAACAAAATAGTACAATTTTCCACCAAAGTTGATTTTTCGGGCTATTTTCTCAACTAATTCTCAACCGAATTGTAGAATTTCTAACCAAAAGAGATGAATTCTGGACCAAGAATATAATAGTAGGCTTTCCAATGAAAAAGAATTAACGTTCAACCATAAAAGATGAATTTTCAACCAAAAAATATTACTTTCCTACTTAAATTATTGATAAAAAAAGATGACCTTTTAACAAATTGGTGGAATTTTCAACAAAATAATTCAATCAAATAGTAACATTTTTAGCCAAAAGAGATGAATTCTGAACAAAATACATAATAGTTCACTTTTCAAATAAAAATAATTGAATTTCAACTAAAAAAGATTAAATTTTAAGAAAATAGTTTAATTTTCGACAAAATAATTAAACTTTCAACCAAATACATAAAAAGAATTAACTTTCAACCATAAAAGACTTTTTAACCAAAAGATGAATTTCCAATCCAAAAGGACAAGTTTTCTATCCAAAAAGATGAATTTTCCACAAAACAGTTGAATTTTTTACCAAAAACGATGACCTTTTAATCAAATTGTTGAACTTTCAACAAAATAATCCAAGTTTCAACCATAAGAGATGAATTTTCCACAAAAAATGATGACTTTTCTACCAAAAGATGAATTGTTAATTCAAAAGGACGAATCACTTTCAACCAAAAAAGATGACTTTTCTACGAAAATTTGAATTTTCAATCGAAAAGGACCAATTTTCTATAAAAATAGACTAGCGTTCAACAGAAATCTTGAATTTTCTACCAGAAGAAATGAATTCTAAATAAAAAATATATTAGCAGTATTTTCAATTTAAAAAAAAGCAGTGGCTACGAGTATCGAAATTTCGGTACAAATAGCGAAGATATACAAATAATAAATACCGAAGAAATACAAATACGCGTGGACACTTCCTTAAAAGAATTAACTTTTAACCAAAAATAGTTGGTTTTCCTTATTGGGTTCTATTAATTCAGTTCTCATTTGGGCGAACGAAAATAAAAGAGAAAAGGCAGAATTTTCTTGAAAAACAGAGGAAAAAGGGGAAAAAGGGGAAAAGAGAGTGAAGTCTGTGATTTAATAAATCGCAGTAAAAATTCTATGCAGGGAAGGGTCTAATATTATTTTAGACTTCAATCTATGTTCTATTTGGTAAAATTAAACTTGTATGTTCCCAAAATGACTGAAAGTGGGTAAATTTTATATTTTAAGACAAAACATATAATACGCGAGCTAATGGCACTCTTCAGTTTCAAATCAGTTTTTCTCGATAAACGATTTTTCAATTTATTTGCGAAACATTTAGAGGATAACTAAATTATAACTTTATCATCTTAATTATTATTAAATGATTATATAAATTTAGGTTACCGTAGATGTATTTACTATGCTAAATATTTGAAAATGAAGTTTTCGTTCTCTAATATAAAAGGAACTTTAGTATTCGAACGATCGATCAACACAAACTTTAAATTCTTAAATTTATAGTATAAAAGGAACATTCATTTTTGAACGAAACATTAACTTTAAAATCTTAAATTTAAAATGATCTTTGATTTAATAACAGAGATGGTTATCAAAGCTGAGCAGAATTCCAAAAACATCGTTTTCGAAAGAAGAGACGATATTTATTTGCAAAAGTAAACAAATCTAAAAAAGTCCCGGTTTTAAACTAAATTCCCGGCTGTTTCCTGGCTTTTACCCGGTATTCAAAATTCCAGGTTAATTCCCAGTTTTCCCGGTCAGTGGCCACGTCTGGTGTAAAATTCATTTAAATAACATATTATATTAAGTATCCCCAGCCTCGTTTGCTTGCCCTTTACACATTTAAAAAATGTAAAATGCGTGACGAACTATCCCCAATCAAGACCTATCGATCTTTCCACATTTAAGGTAAATCGTTTCTGACCAAAAGACTGACTGATAAGACACCTTTGTAAATAAGATCGCGTGCCTGTGCTCTGTGGGTTGTTCAGTGACGCCAAATGGTTTCGGTCAAGTCACCGCGGACATTGAAAGGACCAGGTAAATATACGATTACCAGAATACAGACTTGAGTGAATGAGGTAGATAAATATAATAATTACCGCAAATTGTGGCCTGCCGCTTAAACAGTGGAAGTGTATAAAAATAAACCGTAGACTCAATTTACGCATATACCCGATTCTCAGTATTGTATAATGTATATACACTATCTGTATATTATTATTATTATTATATCATTAAGCCGTTTCCCTTTCGGGGTAGGCGTGAATTGCTCGGTTGGATAGTAG
>JAABKJ010008488.1:0-11438 GCA_011634705.1 Andricus grossulariae | reverse complement strand
TGTTTCCTTGAATATTCTATTTAAAATTGTACAAATAGACATGTCTATTTGTAATTCTATATTGAAGAATTTTAGTTCGATTACAAAATACTTCAAATTAAAATATTTGAATCATTTTTTGAATTTTGAGCTTCTGCTCTGTAAAACGAAACTCTTAGATTTCAGCAAGTACTATTAAAATATTTCAAACGATTTCCTACGATATTCATGATTTTTATTTAAAGTTAATTCAGAGAAATAAACTTTTATATTGCAGTAAAATATTAAAGCACGTAAAAAATACAAGAACACAAAATTAAATACTGCCTTGTTCGAGCGGGAATTTGAAATTTTTTATGATTATTATGGATTATTTATTTATCTCCGAGGATTGAAAGTAACTTTTCCCCATTTGAAAATATTCTTAGTATATGTAATTTATTCGTATTACTTTAAAAAAGTAAAATATAGTGTTCATATAGATAAAGAATGAACACGTCACTGAAAGCATGATAAGGATAATTCGGTATAAAATCTAGATCTGGAAAGAATCGGTTCGATATTTCTATTCTTCAATTTATCTATTCGATATTTTCGGATATTCCCTAAATGCGAAGCAGTTCCAAATAAAAAAGACAAATTTAAAAAGGTTTCAATTCGGAAGTAGTTTTTTTTCATTTAAATTACAAGATCTCAAATTATGCGCCATTCGATTCTGCGGAAAAATTACATAAAGAGCATACATTGGAAAATTTTTTTTCCTATCCAATTTTTTGTGACACATAAATAAACAATAATTGTTTATTTTTACTTCCTCCCAATTGGGTACATAAGAAATTTGCGTCCATGTATTGGACAATTTTTTCAACCCAACTTGTTATGCAGTATAAACATACAAATTCTATAACATTTAATTGTTTATTTATACTTCGTCACCAATTGGGTCCATAAAAAAATTTCAAAATGCATACAATTAATGTAATTTTTTCCGTCCACTCGAATGGCACTATCATTTTTTCCGAATCTCGCTTGTTAAACAATTTGTTTCAAAAATTGTTTAAGCAATTCAAAAATAACTTTTTTTCTTGAAAAGTCTTCTATTGGTTTTTATGCTATAAGGGATTCAGCCTAAAAAAAAACAATGAAAAAAATTAAAATTCCGATGGACTTACACGGTTTTGACCGCAGTCGACTTTTGACGCTATGTATCTCGAAGAGCATCAACTTTTCAAAAAAAATTTTGTATTGAGATCTGTAGAGCTCCATCAAATCTCGAATGTACTTTCTCATTTTTTTTAAGAATTCAATTTTTGAGAAGGTTTTTTTTTCTCCTGAAAAATGTATGTCGATGTTTTTCCATGCTTTTGCCGCGACACCCTCCAATTGCAAAAATTACGCTTCAAATTTGGTTAAAATTTAATTAAATTAAACATTTCAGGTAAATAATCTATATATGCTGATCTATGTAAATTCAATATTCTATTGCAGTATAAAATTCCATTTATTTGTATCTATCGACACTCTAAACTCTAAATCGTCTGCTCACTCACGAAGTACATAATTCAAGTCACAGTACTTCCTGGATATTCGTGGGCTCACTCATTCTAATCATTGACGGTGATATATTCACGCGCTTTGACGCGGTTGCTATGGAAACAATGAAAAGTTGTAGAGGGCAGCACCTTGATATAGGCGAAAAATAGTTAGCTATATATTTTTGGCGTCCCCACTCCTGACCCATGCCGCATCTAGGTAAAATATCTTTGGTGGCAGGATGAAAATTAACATTTCAAACTTAATACTTGAAGTTTTCAATTGGCCAATTAAAAATCTGAATGCCCCAGATTCTTTCGGAGATTTCAATGATCACCCTAAAAATGAAAATTTACAATAAAAACTATAGCCTCCACCTTCCATAAAAACCCTCCCTACCGACGGGGGCAGGTGCGTGGTTGGTCGGTAAAAACGGAACACTTGCCGGAAAGTAGAAAAAGTGCGGAAAATCAGGAAGTGGACTCGAGGTGAATTCCAGTTCCAGTGACCGAAGCATGATCTCGAAAGTGAGAACAAGAAGTAAAACACTGCAGGAGTAGGAGAAATCAGAAGAAGAAACCTTAGAACTCTTAATTGTAAGAAGAAAAAGAGACGTAAAGCCTTTAACGAAAAAGCGAAGAAAACGCATTGCTCGCAGATTCTTCTCTCTCTGCCTAAAAGTTGACCTCGACTTTCAAGGGTAGAGAAGGGTTCGGTTCGCCCCTCCACTCACATCGGCATTGGTAGTAACCGTTTATCTCTCAGGACTTACGAACGAAACCAAACGACCGAACCTAAGTCCGAAGATGGCGCTTGCTACCCGAAAGAAACACGAGTCTCGCAAAAGCGGTGTTGCCATCTCTCGCTCATACCGTGCTCCCGCCATCCCCGCCACCTTCTTCCTCGATTTCCATTGGTTAACTCACTCCGGTTTTTCTTTGTGAACGTGCGGGCGAAAGCCAAGCGTGGCAACGCCGCAGAGCGTACGTTCGCAGGAAGGCCGGGCGCACGAGCGAGGGAGAAAGGAGGAACGAAAAATGAAGTGGAGTGGGGGCTCTCTTTGGAGGGGAGTTTGGGGAATAAGGGGGGGTACTCGCGTTATAGAACTCGTGTCCGAAACTGAAGTAGTCCTTCCACGCGCACTCTCTGATCGGAAAAGCCGTTACTCTTAGCGTCGTTAAAAGGGCGCGAGTATATAGAATCTATTCGTAGCAATAAAGAGTAATTTGACGGAATGGAGACGTCGATCCAATGTCTGGATGCTATGAAACACTGATGTCACTGTTTTATTAAAGATTTATGAAGGTCAGCTGCTTAAATATATTTTCCGGATCCAAAGGGTAACATTTACAATTAACTTTTCACTCCCCTACGGGAAACCGGGAGACGCCTGGTGGTTGGAGAAAGAGCGTGTTCGACGCTCCTATTTTGAGTTGAGTGGGGTGGGCGGGCGGAGAGGGCATAACTAGTCAGTAAGGTGGGAGGAGGGGCGAAAGAAAGAGCGCGAACAGGAGAGAGAGAGCGGCCTCCCCTACCCACCCGCCGAACTATCCACGGACCTAACGAACGTTGAGCGTAGCGTCGAGTAGACCGCATCTCAAGTACAAGTAGCGTGTGGATATCCAGCTCGAGTTTTGGCGTGCTTGCGCTTGTGCGGCGTGGTAGACGACAAAGTGAAGGAAGACGAGTGACTCGGTACCGGTAGTGATCGTGAAGTGCAGAGCGTGCTAAGTGGTCGAGTGCGGGACGACTTTGTTCCGCACACGTCGCGAGTGGAGCGCGTGTGTCCGCATCACGGACACGACGAATGCGCGGATGTGAGTGAGTAGGTCTAGGCTTGTGTGGGTGAGTGTGTGGAGCGTTAGTTTCCACGTTTGTGACGCAGGGACTGAGAGAGTGACAGGACGCGTGTGACATGTCGGAACACCACCGCGTCGCCGGTGGCTGGGGCGCCCCGAGTCCCGGGGGCCGAGAGGATACCTCTGGTGGGTCCTGGTGGCCTGGACTCAACGAGCAGCAACAACAGCAGCAAGCACAACAACAGCAGCAACAAGCACAGCAACAACAGCAGCAAAATCTACACCATCTGTTGAATCAACAACAGCAACTCTCGCAGCATCATCAGGACATTGTCAGGAGCACGGCTGCAGCCGCTGCGACCCAGCAACTCTTCTCCTACAAGATGGCCTCCAGTTTCCAGAACCCTGCTACCACCGGCGCTCTCTCGAATCCGGTGTCCACCTCCACCCCGGTCAGCTCGTGTATGAAGGGCGGCGGGTATGACTATAGGCTCGGGGCACCCGGCAACATACCGCTCAGCGCACCCTCGGCGCCTCCCGGCGTACAGTGGTGGTATCCAGGTGGACTCATGGATACCCAACAAAATAATATGCACCATCAACAAATGCAGCAACATATGCCGATCACGACGCAAACCTCCACACCCCCTGTTATGTCCCCGGTAGGTTCCAGGAACGCGTGATTTTTGATGAGAAAGGTTCCGGGAATTTTGGGTTTTATTGTCAAAATTTGGATTCGGAGGGAGGGCTTGAATGTTGGAGGTCTTCTGAGTAGGCAGTATTACAGTCTTCAAAATGTTAACAATTTTACAATAGGCACAAATATAAGGTAAACGTTCTAATGATCTTTACCTGAAGTTGAGAGTCGATTTTTTAAAGCATTTTCACGGAAAATGATACCAGGTGTAGATTCTATACATTAACATATTTTTGGTCAAGTATTTTTTCAAATTCTTAGTCGAAAACGATATAATAAATTTCAAATTCGGTAACTGAATTTTTCTAAAACTTCAACTTTGTACACATTTTTCGTAAAATTTAAACAGATATTACTTACAATGTTGATGTATCTTTTCTAATAGGAGTATGACTAGAGTCACTAGGACTAGAGCGTAACAATATCTCATTTTGTTACTTTTTGCTTAAAATCAAGTGTTCGAATTCTAAACTGAACATATTCTATAGCCAGGCTTGTTTTTCTAAAATAAATTATACATCTACGTAGCGAAAAATTATCTGATGCTAATATTTGATGAGTAAAATGATAAGGTTGAAATCTGAGTTTAGAAATCAACATCATTAAAATGGCTACAGTTTTAGGTAATTTTAGGTACTTCTAATTCTAAATTAAAGACTTATGAGTTAAACATTTTCAATTTATAAATTATTTAATTATTAAAAGTCTAAAAAAAAAATATTTTTTTTTTAAATATTATATTCAGAACTTTACAAATTGTCAAGTATACACTCTCAAATTGAAAACAGCCATTAGTAATATTTCATTCGGCACTAATACTCGAATTTTTTGGTACGAGTAATGAATGTCTTAGAACTATTGAAATTCGAATTTTACCGAGTTCACGATAATATAAAAGACACAAAAGTTTTACAGTTTGAAATTGGAAACCTTAATAAGCAGTTTGAAACTAAAAAGTTTACTAATTTCATATTAAAAGCATTTGAAACAAAGAATTTTGAAGGAATAGCGTAGAAACGTTGAAATTTTGTTGTCTTCGCATTGAAATCGGTCAAAATTGAATAATTTAAAAAAGCAAATTGAATACTTGTGAATTGTGTGGATCCTCCGTTTTTATTTTAAATTAGAAGAGTTAAAGATTAGACAACCTCGAATACAAAATTAAACAATGTGTCGCGTCCCGGAATTCGGGATGAATACTCCAATATTTTCCATAAACTTAGCTAAGTCGTCCCGAATTTTCGGGGCGACTAGTCTCACTAGCCCATCCCCTTTTCCAACTCCCCCAATTTTTTGGGACCAGGCGCAGCCGAATGTAAAACATTTCATCTATGTCAATTTGAAAGCAGAATACCTTAAAATGAGTCTTGTTTAATATCATGGTTTCTATTTTGAAATTAAATTTTCAAGACATAAATTTGAATAATCCAAAAAATATTTTTTTAGTTTGAATTAATTTGTTTAATGGCCAAAGGACCACTATAAATGAGAGGGAGGGTACAATCAGTGAATAAGGTATAGTGCAGCATCGGCGAAAAAAAGATAATCGTGAACGTGGACAATGAGCTACAATTTCTAATATGAAGGATTATTATTAGAAACAATTTCTACAATTGAATATTAGTATAATCAGGGTAGTAGTTTAGAATAAGAATACATTATTTCTGTCAAAAAATCGCATAAAAATTTGCAATTATCTTTTTTCAAAAGTATGCGATGAGTGAGCACACCGTTAAAAATGTTCGCAATTTTAATATACATGGTTATATGAAATTTGAAAACTCCAGCATATGAATTTGCCCTTGCGGCAGTTTTATATTGTGTTTTTGAATTCAGAATATTCTACTTTACGCAATATGAAAATAAGCTTGACAATCATTTTCGATTCTAAATGATAAAACACGATATTTCCTTCTAGTTACATATAAATAACAGAGTGAATTTTGGTAATAGTTCCATCCGTAGTCCATACGTTGCACTTTAATTATTAATAAAAATCCAATGGACGATTTGTAAGATTGTTACTATTTTACCGAAATTATTAATATACTAGTGATGTGCAAAATAATTCGACTCGACTCAGAACCGGCATCTAGAAGTGAGTCATGAGTCGAGTTTTCGACACCGACTCAGGTGAGAATTGAGTCAAAAGATTCGACTCATCACTCACGCGGTGAGCCATGAGTCAAATATTACAAACCTATTCAAAGTGATATTGAGTGGAAATTGTACAACCCGACTCAGCAGATTAGACTGAGTCGAATTTTATTCAATCGACGCACAAGACAAATAAGGAATAAATCAGTTTTTGGGGCTATAAATCGGTTTTTTTCAGCAACAGTTATGTGACATTTGATGCTGTATTTTAACCTCTTTATAATTATTAAAATTTCTATTGTTGTAGATAATGTAGATCATTCAACAACCCTGTTCAATAAATAAAAATTTCATTCGGTCTTAATAAACAATGGCTGATTTTGTTCTGTGAAACTTTCTCTATTATATTCGAAGAATTTGAATAAGATTAATTGGTCTAGAATTCCTCAAATAAATAACTTATTTTTAACAGTCTGTAACAAGTACACTTGTAGAGAATATTTTAAAGAACATAATGAGTAATTGTTTACTGAAATTGGACACACATTAAGATATGCAATAAAGAGGTTTAAAAAAAGATTGTATGTCAAATAACTATTGTTAGAAAAATAATGTTGGTTAAAACAAATTTTTTATTTATTATGTACATTACTGCCTCTTTTAAAATGTATTGAAATCGATTGCCGTTATATTTTTTCTGTTTTTGTAAAGGGTTTTTCAATTTGAGGTTATGTGAATGTGTCAATCCCAAAAAGCGATTTATTAATTAGTTGATTTATGCGTCGATTCAATAAAACTCGAATCAATCTAATTTATTATGTGGGTTCCGAAAATTTCGACTTAATCTAAACTTGAGTCGGTTCGTAAAATTCGACTTAATTCTTAGCTGAGTCGGTTCGGAAATTTCCACTCATGACTCGCCGCGTAAGTCATGAGTCGAACCTTTCGACTCAATTCTCAGCTGCGTCGAATTTTTCGACTCAATTTTTAGCTGAGACGAATCGATTTATAGTCTGTTCAGTTCGACTCACGCACATCACTAATATACTTATACATATATGTTAAAATTAGGGAGCGATAGTACATATTTGCTTCACATAAAGTATATAAATTAGGGTGAACTTCCGAAAAGGGTGGACCTCCGATTTTCTTCGGGTTTCGTACACTTATGTATTTTGACGCGCTGATTGCGAATATTATAGTGAAAATTGGCGCAAATTTGATTTTCATGGTGAAAACCATGAAAAAAAACCCCATAAAATCATATTTTTTTGCATTTATATCAGTAATTATTCGGAATTCAAAAAAAATGTTTCCAATAAAAGTTGTAGATCTCCTCGACTATACATTTTACGTTTTTAGAATTTTTTCATACGAGTGATAATTTCCGAGAAAATCAGTAGTAAATCGATTTTCATGTTAAAAAATTAATAAAATACATAAGTCCATACATCCATTAGTTTCGGCTTGAGACTCATGTATTTTGACGCGCTAATTATGGATATGAGAGTGTAAATTGGCGCAAATTTTATTTTCATGGTGAAATCATCAAAAAACCATAAAAATAATGGATTTTTGGGCTTAGCTCAGCTAATACGCAAAATTCAAAAAAACGTTTGAAACAAAAGTTGTAGACCTCATCGAAATACACATCTTTTATTGTCAACATTTTTTTTATTGGAATGATAGTTTTTCAAGAAATCAGTAGTAAATCGATTTTCATGTTGAAAAATACACAAAACATATAAATGCATACATCCATCAGTGACTTTTTACAAAAATAATGTTAAGTCATCCCCCTACCCCTTTTCCAACGCCGCGTGGACGGCGGGAAGGCACCCCTGTGACTGTTTACAAAATTAATTTAAGGTTGTGCCCCTACCCCTTTTCCAACGCTTCGTGGGGGGGGCACTCCTGTGACTAGTCATCCAAATATTATAAGATCGCAAGAGGGGGGAGGCACCCCTGTGACTTTTTACAAAATTAATGTAAGGTCGTACCCCTACCCCTTTTCCAACGCTACGTGGGGGGCACCCCTGTGACTGGTCACAAAAATATTAAAAGATAGAACCCCCAACCCATTTTCCAGGTCTTCGTGGGGGCGGGAAGGCACTCATGTGACTTTTTACAAAATTAATGTAAGATCGTACCCCTACCCCTTTTCGAAAGCCACGGGGGGGGCACCCCTGTGACTAGTCACAAAAAAATTATTAGATCGTACCCCTAAACCTTTTCCAGCTCTGCGTGGGGCGGGAAGGCACCCCTGTGACTTTTTACAAAATTAATTTAAGGTCGTGCCCCTACCCCTTTTCCAACGCTACGTGGGAGGCGGGAAGGCACTCCTGTGACTTGTCACAAAAATATTATAAGATCGCACCCATACACCTTTTCCAGCGCTTCGTGCGGGGCGGGAAGGCACCCCTGTGACTTTTTACAAAATTAATATAAGGTTGTACTCCTACCCCTCTTCCAAGGCTGCATGGGAGGCGGGAAGGCACTCCTGTGACTGGTCACAAAAATATTATAAGATGGCACCCCTACACCTTTTCCAGCGATTCGTGGGGGGTCGAGGAGGCACCCCTGTGACTTTTTACAAACTTAATGTAAGATCGTACCCCTATCCCTTTTCCAACGCCGCGTGGGGGGGGGCGGAAAGGCATCCCTGTGACTAGTCACAAAAATATTATAAGATCGTACCCCTAACCCTTTTCCAGCTCTTCGTGGGGGCGGGATGGCAACCATGTGACTTTTTACAAAATTAATGTAAGGTCGTACCCCTACTTCTTTTCTATCGCCGCGTGGGGGGCGGGAAAGCACCCCTGCGACTGGTCACAAAAATATCATAAGGTCGTACACCTACCCCTTTTCCAGCGTTTCGTGGGGGGCGGAAACGAACCCCTGTGACTTTTCACAAAAATAATGTGAGGCCGTACCCCTACTGCTTTTCCAACGCCGCGTGCGGGGCGGAAAGTTACCCCCGAATTTCAAAAAGCCACGATTTTTATGGTTTTATGGTTTTTTAACATGCAAATCGATTCACTACTGATTTTCTGGGAAACTATTATTTCTATAAAAAAATGCTTTAAACATAAAATGTTTATTTCGATGAGGTTTACAACTTTTGTTCGAAACATTTTTTTGAATTTTGCAAATTACCTGAGCTTAACCCAAAAAAACCATTATTTTCATGGTTTTTTGATGATTTCACCATGGAAATAAAAGTTGCGCCAATTTTCAGTTTCATATTCATAATTAGCGCGTCAAAATACATAAGTGTCAAGCTCAAACTAATGGATGTATGGACTTGTGTATTTTATTATTTTTTTAACATGAAAATCGATTTACTACTGATTTTCTCGGAAATTATCACTCGCATAAAAAAATTCTTGAAACATAAAATGTATATTTCAAGGAGATCTACAACTTTTACCCGAAACATTTTTCTGAATTTTGAATAATTACTGAGATAAATGCAAAAAACCATGATTTTATGGATTTTTCATGGTCATCACCATGAAAATGAAATTTGCGCCAATTTTCACTATCATATTCGTACTCAGCGCGTCAAAATACATAAGTATACAGAGCCCAAAGAAAATCAGAGGTCCACCCTTTTCGGAAGTTTATCCAAAAATTCTTCTTCAAACAAATAAAATAGTTGAATGCTTAACACATGTAAAAAAGTGTGTTGAAATGGAACTATTTTTGGAATTCTTGACTAATTTTCATGGTTCTAGTTCTAGTAATTCATTTATTTTGTTGAAACTTCAAGTATTTTTGGTAAAGGTCCAAATTTGGTCAAAAATTGACTTTCTTGTTGAAAATTCATCTTTTAGGTTTAAAATGGTAGAAAATGTAACCATTTGGTTGAAAAATAACTTTTATGTTGAAAATTAATTCGGTATGAAAATTCAACCATTCATTTTAAAATTCATGTATTTTGTCGAAAATTTAACATTTTTGGTAAAAAGTCCAAATTTGGTTGAAAAGTAACTTTTCTGTTGAAAAATCGTTCTTTTGACTTAAAAATTAATTTTTCCCAATAAAAAAACTTTCATATTTTTTGGATAAGAATACAAATGTTTGGTTAAACAATATGACTGACAAATCCTACTTAAATGCCTATTTCTTTTTAATTAAGTTAGTGATGTAACTAGTTACATTTTTCCGCTTAGTAACGTAACTGTAACCAGTTAATCAAAAAAAAGTCACTTAAACAACACTGTTTCGTTTTGTTCGAGGTGTGCGCGATTCGCGTTCTTTACAAAATAAACCATAGAGATATTGGAGTCTACAGAGAGTATGCCATATATAATTCATGTTTTGTTTGATATTTTCCTTCTTCGCGTTTGTTTTCCATTGTGTCGTTATCGAAATTTAAAGAAGTGAAACGGAACCACGTTTGGAATTTTTGATAACTTCTCATGGCTCTAGTCCACAGCGCGACGGCCTTGCTCAACTTTGTCACATCCCCACCAGCTCGATTAATTTTGTCGCAAGGAATCACAGTAAGACTCGTTCCGACGGAAAATAGGTTTTCGGCGTAAAATTTCTGTCGCAAGCCAATCGTTGATTTGGTGGGGATGCGACAAAGTTGAGCAGGGCCGTCGTCGTGCTGTGGACAAGAGCCATGAGAAGTTGTAAAAAACACTAAAAATAGTTCCATTTAAACACAATTTTTTCATGGGTTCTCTTGGGTCCGTGATTTCCTTTTCTTTTTAATATTCAAAAAATAAATGTCGTATCCTATACTGTGATGAAAAAGCTCAAAAAATTGTTCGACTACAATGAAATCTTGTAAATATTATAGGTTTGTAGGATCGTTGATTTTAAGTCCTTTTATTTTAATTTTTCAAAAAGAATTGCGAATATCTTGATAAACAATAGCTCAGAATTGTTCAAAATATTCCAATAAACAAATTGAGCTATTGTTTCTTAATATATTGGATGGAAATGATAATTGCTGAGTGATCAGTGATATTACTGGAAGTTTTAGTGACATTTCACTGACTTCCTTTGGAGTTTCGCCTGATTAAATAAAATTAATAAGATTAATACAGAGAAATTATAAAAATCAAAAATCATTAATTAATTAGTTACGCTTATTAATAATAATTCAGAAAATTAAAATTAATTTTTGAAAGAAGCCTACCAGGCATTGTATTAAAGCTTTCTTTTGTAACTTATGTACAATCATGTTTTGCTTCTTAATAACTGAGCTCTGATTCATTCAAAACGTGTCAACTGGTTTTTTAATACTTACAAGGAAGGTTACCCAAGTGTCCGCCTCCGATTTGATTCGTTCTGAAGTATGTTTTAGAGCACTAAAAAAT
>JAABKJ010008487.1:0-11439 GCA_011634705.1 Andricus grossulariae | reverse complement strand
TGATCAAAAATGAATCTACTTGGGAAAATTCATCGGTAAAAATTAAACTATTTGGTTGACAATTAAACTATTTGGTTGAAAATTAACTTTCTTGTTGAAAAATCATATTTTTTGGTTTAAAATTCAAGTGTGTGGTTGAAAATTGAAATATTTTGTTGAAAATTAATGTTTTGGACTGAAAATTTAACTATACCATTTTTGGTTAATAATTGATCTTTTTTGGTTGAAAATTTAACTATTTTGTCAAAAATTCATATTTTCTTGGTTAAAAATGTTTTTTTTTTTTGAGAATTCGCCTTCTTGGTTTGAAAATTCTTTTTTTGGTAGAAATTTCTTATACTTGAGTTTAAAATAATTGTTTGCTTGAAAATCAATTTGATGGTCCAATCCGCACTAAACTATTATTTAAATTACCCGCTCAAATAAAAGTAAGATCTTAACCTCACTCTTTCCCTTGTACCCCTCATGCGATTGGTCGTTTCGAGACAGCTGATATCAGGAAAACGTCAAAATAGTGCGCCACCACGTGGCGGTTTCAGTTTGCAAATTGCAACGTGCAAGTAAAAGGTGAGTTTGTTATCTACCTTCGCGTTTCGTGATACAGTGAGAGGGAGCTTTGGAGTTTGGAGCTTTGCAAGAGGCTGAATGGTTCGAGATTGGTAGTGATTTTTTAGCAAGGGTTCGCGGGAAAATGGCTTATTTTCCATCGTCAATTTGTTAATATTTGATGAAATTAAAAAAGCGAAAGAGCTTGTGCGCGCAGTGCGTGAGTATGCCCGCCAAGGTCTCGAAGAAGGTGGTCGGCATGATTATCCGAAGCCGAAAAACCATGAAGGATGGTGTCATCACGGTAGAGAAAAATTTGCCTTATTTTACCTTCTACAATCTCTAATTTCCATCTCCCTTTTTTTCTCCCATTTCCCACGATTTCGGTGCATTTTGTGTATTTCGGGTTTATTTTGGTTTCTTCCATCTTGTCGTAAGAAGGGTATAAAGGTTAGCTTTTGTTCGATTGATAGCACTGATGCAGAATAATCAGTGGAATAATGGAATCAATTGGAATAAATCCTTTATTTGGATCAAGTCTGGTCATTTTTTAATTTATTCCTCGGGGAGGATTTAATACTCTTTTGTGAACATATGGAAGAACAAAGAGTTCGTGTTTATTAATTTGGAACTCGGGGAGTCCATTAACCAATAACATTCTGCCAAATTTCTTGGTTATAATGTTTGTTAAACACCTGAAATGCTTGAAAACATTTCCGTTCTGGGATTATCCTTCTACTTTTCGACTGTTAGAAAGAGATTCTTTTACAATTATGGAGTTCAAAACTTAATTTGATCAAATGACACGTCCAATCTGGAAAATTTGATTTATCTTCGGGAATTCGAAATTATGGAAAAAATAAAATAACAATTTCTGCTGATCTAAATTGCTAATTAATTTAACTCACCAGTTGAAAAAAAATGCATTGAAAATGAGTCCTACTAAAATCGAGACAAGATTATTGTAAAAACTGACATAAAAGTTAATTTACGTGCTTTAGTAAGTTAATTTAAACCGATTAGCGATTACTAATCATGCTCTAAATGTACGTACGGCGATAAATTCTCATCATGACTCAGCGTTGATAAACTATATTTAATTCTAATTTACCAAACTGAATTTGAACAATTTTCGACGTGTTCTCTATTTACATTTCCTTATCTTTTTCTCTTTCTGGAAACGACATTCGGGGGGAATAATGAAAGCAGCATTGTGTAAATAAGAAGCAGAAGCTTATCTAATGACTACGTTGCTTTTTTAACATGTGACAAATGTTTTAACTAGGAATTACAGGAATACGAATAGAACTGGTTTTTTTCCCGGAGGTGATTTTCATAAATAAGCATGCAAAGAAGATATAATGAATCAGGCAGGCCTCGGTAAAAATTCAACTATGTGGTTGAAAATTGAACTATTTGGTTGAAAATTTATGTGTTTAGTTGAAAATTCGTCTTTTTTGCTAGAAAATTAATATTCGTCTTGATTGACAATTAACCTTTTTTTTGAAAATTCAACTATGTAGTTTAAAATAACCTTTTTTTTTAGTTCATATTTTCTGGGTTGAAAATTCATTTTTGGGTAAAAATCCAACTATTTTGTTGACAATTGAACTATTTTATTGAAAATTTATGTATTTGATTGGATGTTCATCTTTTTTTGTTAGAAAATTAATCTTCTTGGTTGAAAACACCTAAAATAACGATTTTAAAAATTGCTAAAAATTGATGTATGTATGTATGAAAACCAAAAAAAAATGTTAAACGTTCATTATTTAGACATCTTGGAAACTTGAAAATGCTGAACTTTTTAAATAATTTATTTAACTATTTTTAACCTTTATTGTACTAATCGTTTGTGGTAAGCGTTGAATTAAACATAAAAATTATTACAGTTTAAATAATGCAATGAAAATGTTGAAAAATAGTCCAAACTTACTATATAATATTATGATACTCAAGTATCAAAATTCAAAATAAAAAAAAATAAAAAAACCAGCCACGGTGGAGCTGAACCAACTTTAAATTAAAGATTTTTGCTTTTGGGATTTTCTGGTGAATTTGAAAATATAAAATATTGAAAATTCAATATTTGTTCTGTATGCAAATTAAAAAATAAGGGATTCATTCATATTGAATTTACTGGGATTTTTTCTCTATAAGAATTACAGGAACTTTAAAATCATATAAGGTTTTCTGTAAAATTTATAAAAAAATTTATCCTGAGACTTTATTCCTGGAAAATGAATCCAGTTTTTTCTCTAAATAATTAAAAGGAAGAATTATGGCTCTTTTTATTAGTTACATGCTTACTAACTATTTATATCTATTGATCTCTCAATATCTTGAAAATTGATTGTTTTGGGTCTCAATCACGATGAATGATGAGTTTCCTAAAGCATTTCGTTAACAGATCTTCGTGGATTTAAGGATATCAGATTTTTATCAGCATATCTGATAAAAGAGAATATGGCACATTTGATGAAAGTTATCGCAGAAAATACATTCATTACATGTTTAATATGATAAATAATTCTACAAAATTGCAGATATTAACCCTAGAAAGGTTGACAATGATTTTTGAAATTCATTCAAATTTATAGTTTTTAAATTTGCAATTTTCTCTTTAAAAACATTAATTTTTATCAACTAATTTTACGTAATTTTTCTTTGGAGTTTAAAATCGATATTTAAAAAGTGTTTACATTCTTTTTCCCTTGTTTTCAAGAAACTTTCCCCTTTTCCTCTTTTTTTTCGTTTAAATACAAACTGAATTTATAGAATGCATAAAGAAAATCAAATTATTTTTGTCTAAAAGTTAATTCTTTTTGGTTGATTAGTCCACAGTTATATTTTCGGTTCAGAATTAATCCTTTTTGGTTCAAAAGTCAACTATTTTGTTGAAATTTTAAGTATTTTCTCTACAATTATATTTTTGGTTTATAATTAATCTTTTTGAGTTAAAATTCAACTACGTATTTTGTTCCAAAGTCATTTTTTGTGGTCGAAAAAACTGGTTTGTTCAACATTCATCTTTTTGGATAGAAAATTCGTCCTTTTGAATTGAAAATTTATCTTTTTGGTAGAAATTTCATTTTTCTGGGTTGAAAATGCAACTATTTTGTTGAAAATCAAAATGTAATTGTTTTGTCGCAAATTCGTCTTTTTGGATAGAAAATTTGTCCTTTTGGATTGAAAATAAATCTTTTTTGGTCGAAAATTCATCTTTCTTGGTTGAAAATGAACTTTTCTCTTCAAAATTCAACTATTTGGTTGAAAATATTTTTTTAACTGCAAATTGAACCATTCCATTTTCGGTTAAATTTTCTTTAATTCTACCATTTGGCTTAAAAATTTAACTATTTGGTAGAATTTCATCTCTCTTGGTTTCAAATTTAACCATTTTGTTAAAAATGTAATTATTTTGTCGCAAATTCGTCTTTTTGGATAGAAAAGTTTTTTTTTTTATTGAAAATGAATCTTTTGTAAGAAAATTCATCTTTCTTAGTTCAAAATGAATTTTTTTGATGAAAATTAAACTATTTGGTTAAATGATTTTTTAAAACTATAAATTAACCTATTTTATTTTATTTAAAAATTTTTTTCCTTTTTTTATTTCTACTACTTGGCTTAAAAATTCAACTATTCGGTAGAATTATCATCTCTCTTGGTTTGCAATTTAACCATTTTGTTAGAAATTTAATTATTTCGTAGAAAATTCTTCTTTTTGGATAGAAAATTTGTCCTTTTGGATTGAATTAATTCTTTTTTTTTTTTAAGAAAATTCATCTTTCTTGGTTAAAAATGAACTTTTTTTTATGAAAATTCATCTATTTGGTTGAAAATATTTTTTTAAACTGTAAATTTACCTATTTCATTTTCGTTTGAAAATTTTTTTTTTCTCGAAAATTCGACCATTTGGCTTAAAAATTCAACTATTTGGTAGAAATGTCATCTTTTTTGGTTTCAGATTTAACCATTTTCTTAAAAATTTAATTATTTTGTCGCAAATTCGTCTTTTTGGACAGAAAATTTGCCTTTTTGGATTGAAAATAAATCTTTTGTAAGAAAATTCATCTTTCTTAGTTCAAAATGAATTTTTCTGATGAAAATTCAACTATTTGGTTAAAAATATATTTTTTTCATGGTTGAAAATTCATCTTTTTGGTAAAAATTCATCTATTTTTTTGCCAATTGAACTATTTTGTTGAGAATGAACTTTTTTGTTGAAGATTCATATTTTCTGGGTTAAAAATTCAATTGATTTATAGAAAATTCTTCTCTTTTGGTAGAAATTTCATATTTTTTGGTTCAAAATGCGTGTTTGGTTTAAAATTAATCTTTTTCGGTTACTGATTTAACTATTTTGATGAAAATTAAGTTTTTAACTGAAAATTCTACTATTCCATTTTCGGTTTCAAATTCAACGATTTTGTTGAAAATTTATATATTTGGTTGAAAATTCGTTCTTTTTACTAGAAAATTAATCTTCATGGTTGAAAATTCACCTTTTTGGTAAAAATTCATCTTTTTTGTTGCCAATTGAACTATTTTGTTGAAAATTAACTTTTTTTTAAGATTAATATTTTCTGGGTTAAAAATTCAATTGATTTATAGAAAATTCTTCTCTTTTGGTAGTAATTTCGTATTTTTTGGTTCAAAGTACAAGTGTTTAGTTTCAAATTAATCTTTTTTGGTTAACGATTCAACTATTTTGTTCAAAATTCGTTTTTTTGTTGTTGAAAATTGAGTTTTTTAACTGGAAATTTTACTATTCCTTTTTCGATTGTATATTGATCTTTTTTAGTTGAAAATTCAACGATTTTGTTGAAAATTTTTGTATTTATTTGATAATTCGTCTTTTTTGCTAGAAAATAAATCTTCCTGGTTAAACATTAATCTTTTTGGTAAAAAATCATCTTTTTTGTTGTCAATTAAACTATTTTGTTGAAAATTAACTTTTTTGTTGAAGATTCATATTTTCTGGGTTAAAAATTCAATTGATTCATAGAAAATTCTTCTCTTTTGGTAGAAATTTCATATTTTTTGGTTCAAAATGCAAGTGTTTAGTTTAAAATTAATATTTTTTGGTTAATGATTTAACTATTGTGTTGCAAATTCGTTTTTTTTCGGTTGAAAATTAAGTTTTTTAACTGGAAACTGTGCTATTCCTTTTTCGATTGTTTATTGGTATTTTTTAGTTGAAAATTCAACGATTTTGTTGAAAATTTTTGTATTTGTTCGATAATTCGTCTTTTTTGTTAGAAAATTAATCTTCTTGGTAGAAAATTCATCTTTTTGATAAAAAGTAATCTATTTTGTTGCCAATTGAACTGTTTTTTTCGAAAATTAACATTTTTGTTGAAAATTTATATATTCTGGGCTAAAAATTCAATAGATTTGTAGAAAATTCTTCTCTTTTGTTAGAAATTTCATATATTTTTTGGTTTAAAATACAAGTGTTTAGTTTTAAATTAATCTTTTTTGGTTGACGATTGAACTATTTTGTTGAAAATTCGTTTTTTTTTTCATTGAAAAGTAAATTTTTTATTGAAAATTAAATTTTTAACTGAAAATTTTACTATTCCATTTTTTTTTTTAATTCAACGAGTTTGTTGAAAATTTATGTCTTTGGTTGAAAATTCGTATTTTTTTCTAGAAAATTAATCTTCTTGGTAGAAAACTCATCTATTATGTTGCCATTTGAACTATTTTGTTGAAAATTAACTTTTTTTTGAAGATTTATATTTTCTGGATTAAAAATTCAATTCATTTATAGAAAAATCTTCTCTTTTGGTAGAAATTTCATATTTTTTGGTTTGAAATGCAAGTGTTTAGTTTAAAATTAAACCTTTTTGGTTAATAATTTAACTATTATGTTGAAAATTTGTTTTTTTTTGTTAAAAATTAAGTTTTTTAACTGGAAATGTTACTATTCCTTTTTGGGTTGTATATTGATCTTTTTTAGTTGAAAATTCAACGATTTTGTTGAAAATTTTTGTATTTGTTTGATAATTTGTCTTTTTTGCTAGAAACTAAATCTTCTTGGTAAAAAATTAATCTTTTTGGTAAGTCATCTATTTTGTTGCCAATTGAACTGTTTGTTCGAAAATTAACTCTTGTTGAAAATTTATGTATTCTGGGTTAAAAATTCAGCAGATTTGTAGAAAATTCTTGTCTTTTGATAGAAATTTCATATTTTTTGGTTTGAAATGCAAGTGTTTAATTTAGAATTATTTTTTTTCTTGGTTGACGATTTAACTATTTTGTTGAAAATTCATTTCTTTTGGAAGGAAACTCAACTATTTTGTTGAACCTACATTAATTCGATTTAAAATAATTTTCGCCTTTGTCATCCCCCAATTTTGGTAGAAAACCCATCCTTTTTCCCCTGGTCTGAGAACATTTTCACCTAATTCTGAAAAACCTGGAAAATTAGCAAATTTCGACACAGCAAACTTACACCAATCATCTAATTCAAAACAGGACAAGCGTTAATTGAATTAACGTTTTTGCCACTGATCGATAAGACCGCGAATGCAGTGCTTGTATTCTTCATTGAATTTTTTTACTCCACTCAGCAGCAGCCCGGAATTACTGGAACAGCTGATGCCTTGGCTCTGCGTTGGAACTACTGTTGTCATTGGAATCAATGACGTTATGACGAGCATCAGCGGTCAGCACACCAGTTGGATTAATTCGCCTGCCTCGTGTCTCATCATTTGCCCTCGACAACTCGGCCGACACACCAGATTGATCGGTCGTGGTGAAAAAGAAGAGAATCAGCCCCTATCGAAAGTTACCGCAAACTGGTTATGGATTTACGGCCGATACAGGCCAGTCAGCCAAGAGGGCTGACAGTCTACTCTGAGGGGTGGGAAGGGTTGCAATGCAGAGGTTTGTGCTCTTGCGTAAACTTTCCAATCGCTCCTTCTTCCCAAAAATCGCCAACTTTTCACCCAAGATTCACCAATCGGATTAATCGTGAGTGCCAGTGAGCCATCATGAATCTCTAATAATAAGACCAGTGACATTGGCAATCGTCAAGGTGTGCAGCAGAACCTTCAGATTCAGTCCAACTCCACCCCTGGGTGGACGATGTGGTGCTGCTGACAATTCATTGATGAAGTACTTGACAACATTTCGATCCTGGGACTCTAATGACCTGAAAAATCAATGAATCGCGCATAATCATACGGTCGCGAACAATTCACGCTCTGATTCACGCACTCGAGTTGAGCGTCTCCTTCTCACCCCCTGCGGACATCTTTGAATTCCTCCGATAAAACCCACACCTGCTTTTTTCCCCTCAGTTGTCATCTGGTACCCGAGGTTCCAGCCTCGATTCCCTTTCCCAATCGAGGAGTGAAATGTCATTTCTTTTTGTTTTCTCGCTAATTTGATCTCAGCTTCTCTGCGTGGGCTAAAAATACCCAGAGTGAAAATACCTACACTCGTCGGTTGTTAAATAGAATCGTTGACGTTAGAGATTTAATAGTGATAATATTCAGACGTGATTTTAAATATATTCGAGAGAAACTGTCTCGACTGTGATTGCTATTTTGTTGAACTGAGAGCACAAAGTTGGAAAGAGCACAAATTATGCACAAGGATTGTTGAGTATTGATATTTTTTTATGAGGTTCTGAACCTGCAGTGTTGAAGCACAAGTTGAAGGATGTTTTTAGATGTTTAAAGTTGAAGAGCGATATCAAAAATATGATGTGGAATCGTTTGGTGGTGAGTGGAGGAAAATGTGGCTGTGATATGATTTTTTGAAAAGGATGGTACATGCATAGTGGAAGGACTGGGGACTATTGAATAGTGAAGAAGTGATTTTCTGCTTGAATATGGTCAATCGATGAATTCAACATGTGACCAGAATTTTTACAAATGGAAAGGTTCAAGTAAAAGTGCCGTTTAGGGGTCATGCCCCCTGGGGCACAGGGCCAGGCGGAGGGCTTGGGCCCCTCTTGTTCCGAATTGCACAATAACCAGGAAAATGCCACCGTTGAACTTAGCGATACAAGAACACTCTATCAGCGATGTTACCAGCATCTCAAGGTCAGCTGCCACAGCTTAGATTCCTGCCAATTTTGGCAGGCAGGCTTTAGTTTAATTCTAATTTAGCGAGAGAAAAATATTTTACAATTTTCTTTGAATCTTTTATGATTACTTGCGTCTTTTTTTTGCATCAAAGAGTCTTGAATTCAGAATCCAGGGTGGCCGCTGGACCGGGAAATCGGGATTTTTTTGAGACCGGGAAATGACACTGAATTTATTTTTAGTAGAAAAATCTATCCAATCACATGATATAATGGAACTGAACATTATTTCGATTACGATGCGTAATTCTAAAATGTTTTACTTGAAAAATTTTCCATTTTGGGTCCTCATTTCCGAGCGTGTATTTTCAATTTAAAGAATTTTAAAATGCTGTTTTGAAAACCTACAAGGAGATGATTGGAGTAGATAGGATTTTAATTTGCTTGAAAATTATTTTATTTGACTGTAAATTTAACTATTCCATTTACGGTTGGAAATTACTTGAAAATTGATCTGTTTTAGTTGAAAATTCAACTATTTTGTTGAAAATTCATCTTTCTTGGTCAAAAATTAACTTTTTTGTTGAAAATTCATCTTTCTTGGTCAAAAATCAACTTTTTTGTTGAAAATTCAACTTTTTGGTTCAAAATTATTTTTTTACTGTAAATTTATCGGTTCTATTTACGTTTGACTTTTTTTTCGTTTGAAAATTCGACCATTTGGTTAAAAATTCAAGTTTGTAGGTTGAAAATTCAAGTATTTGGTTAAAGATTCATCATTTTAATTGAAAATTCCTGTCTGTGGTTAAAACTTCTTTTGTTTTGGTAGAAATTTCTTATATTTTGCTTTAAAATGCAATTGTTTGGTTGAAAATTAATCTTTTTTGCTAGAAAATTAATCTTCTTGGTAAAAAATTAATCTTTTTGGTAAAAATTCAACTATTTGGTTGAAAATTAACGTCTTTGTTAAAATTTAATATTTTCTGGGTTAAAAAATCGACCTTTTAGTAGAAAATTCGTCTTCTTGGCTTGAAAATTCTTTTTTTTTTGTGTGTAGAAATTTCTTATATTTTGGATTAAAATGCAATTTTTTGGTTGAAAATTAATCTTTTTTGCTAGAAAATTAATCTTCTTGGTCAAAAATTAATCTTTTTGGTAAGAATTGAACTATTTGAATAACAATTCTTTTGTTTTTATGTTGAAAATTCATATTTTCTGGGTTAAAAATTCAATTGTTTTTGTTTGAAAATTCAAGTATTTGGTTAAAGATTCATCATATTAATTGAAAATTCCTGTCTATGATTAAAAACTCAACTATTTTGTTGAAAATTCTTCTTTTTTTACTAGAAATTTAATCTTCTTGGTTGAAAATTCATCTTTTTGTTAGAAAATTAAACTATTTAATTAAAAATTCATTTTTTTATTGAAAATTCATATTTTCTGGGTTAAAAATTCAATTTTTTTGTAGAAAATTCGTCTTTGGTTTAAAACTTCTTTTGTTTTGGTCTAAATTTCTTATATTTTCCTTTAAAATGCAATTGTTTGGTTGAAAATTAATCTTTTTTGCTAGAAAATGAATCTTCCTGGTCAAAAATTAATCTTTTTGGTAAAAATTGAACTATTAAAATAAAAATTCTTTTTTTTGTTTGTTGAAAATTCATATTTTCTGGGTTAAAAATTCAATTGTTTTGTAGAAAATTCGTCTTTGGTTTGAAAATTCTTTCCTTTTGGTAGAAATTTCTTATATTTTCCTTTAAAATGCAATTGTTTGGTTGAAAATTAATCTTTTTTGCTAGAAAATGAATCTTCTTGGTCAAAAATTAATCTTTTTGGTAAAAATTGAACTATTTAAATAAAAATTCTTTTTTTTTGTTGAAAATTCATATTTTCTAGGTTAAAATTCAATTGTTTTGTAGAAAATTCGTCTTTGGTTTGAAAATTCTTTCCTTTTCGTAGAAATTTCTTATATTTTTCTTTAAAATGCAATTGTTTGATTGCAAATTAATATTTATTGGTTGTAGATTTAACTACTATTAAATTTTTTTTTGAAAATTTATTTTATTTTTTGTTTGAAAATTCGACCATTTGGTTGAAAATTCAAGTTTGTACGTTAAAAATTCAAGTATTTGGTTAAAGATTTATCATTTTAATTGAAAATTCCTGTCTATGCTTAAAAACTCAACTATTTTGTTGAAAATTTTTCTTTTTTTACTATAAATTTAATCTTCTTGGTTGAAAATTCATCTTTTTGGTAGAAAATTAAACTATTTAATTGAAAATTCATTTTTTTATTGAAAATTCACATTTTCTGGGTTAAAAATTCAACTGTTTTGTAGAAAATTCGTCTTTGGTTTTAAAATTATTTTGTTTTGATAGCAATTTCTTATATTTTCCTTTAAAATGCAATTGTTTGGTTGAAAATTATTCTTTTTTGCTAGAAAATTAATCTTCTTGGTCAAAAATTAATCTTTTTGGTCAAAATTTAATTATTTTGTTGACAATTGAACAATTTAATTGAAAATTTGTGTATTTCATTGGAAATTCATTTGTTTATTTTGGTAGAAAATTAATCTTCTTGGATGAAAATTTATGTTTTTGGTAACAATTTAACTATTTGGTTGAAAATTAATGTCTTTGTTAAAATTTCATATTTCTGGGTTAAACAATCGACCTTTTAGTAGAAAATTAGTCTTCTTGGCTTGAAAATTCTTTTTTTCTTTGTTTGTAGAAATTTCTTATATTTTGGATTAAAATGCAATTTTGTGGTTGAAAATTAATCTCTCGCTAGAAAATTAATCTTCTTGGTTGAAAATTAATCTTTTTGGTAGAAAATTGAACTATTTAATTAAAAA
>JAABKJ010008486.1:0-11439 GCA_011634705.1 Andricus grossulariae | reverse complement strand
CGAAAGAGTGATATATCTGAAGCGTCCTCATTCAGCTGATAATTATCTCCATACACTTTCTCCCAGAAGACTTGAATTTCTTCTTGGCTAGGTGGATTTCCAACGGCACGTGACGTTTTATTGAACAGGCGGGAAGGATGAGTTGAAGAGGTGGAATTTTCCTGAATCCATTTTACTTGCCGTTTAATGCGCTGGTACGCTGTTGAAAGACATCTTATTTAAGTTTCGAGTAAGTGTCCCAACCTTTGGAGCGAATTTTTCATTTGATATTATGTAGCTAATCACGCACTCAATATTTGATGCATGCCGCCTCGTCGTTTTGATTTTAAACTGCAGCTGTGCAATAAGTTCGCGAGTCTTACTCAGGCGGACTGAAAATCGTAATTTCTAGTTTCGCTCAGCAGGCAGACCGCCTTCTCGTAAACTACACAGTTGAGATTTCAGAGATGAACATCTTCGAAGAGGAAATCTGCGAGAGCATTAGTAGCTTCAGATAATTTGTCCATCCTGAGAAAGACTTTTTGGTGGATAGATCTCTTACTTCTCACGTTGGCATTATTGGCTATCTGTAAAAGTAGTCTTGCTGTAACATGTGGTATGTTCGCTGTATGCTGTTGCTCTTCTTCTTGCAGATGAAGAGCTTCATATTCGTTTACTCACGAAAGGGATTCCTCATCTCTTGAAAACTGAGGCGTTTTATGAGCATATTCCTGGTGCATATTGACCCAAGTTTCATGTAACCTCTGCATGAATCCTCTTCGCGCTGTTGAGCTTTTTTTCCAACAGGTAAGGATGTCCCTCTTGAGTTACCCCTGACCACTTAAACCGATGTTCTCGCGTTTGTCCGGGTCAATTGACTGGTCGTCGCCTCGCTTCAGGTCCTATTGCTACTCTCAACTAAACCATGGCCTCATTCCGAAAGAGGCTTATTGTGAGCGGCACTGCGCGAAACTGGTAACGTAGCTGCATAATTCGTTACATTGGAGAGTTAGTCCAATGCAACATGGCTGACTGCAAGAGCTAAAGCTCTCGGTCAATGGGGTCGCCACATCCCTACGAATCATAGTCTCCCCGATTTGCTTCACGAATATGTTAATCTCTGGAATCTTAACTGTCTAGTTAACGAGAACGCGGTCTCTCTGCTCAGCGACAATAGAAGTGACGATACTCCAGTACGCCTGAGTAAAACTCCCGAGAGTATTTCGCACCTTTAGTTTAAAATTGTAACGGCGAGACAACAAGCATAAAATTCTCATTGCGCGGTTAGCTATATAAGATCAGATAAAAAATTCACTCCAAAAGGTAGGGCACTTGCTCGAAACTCAAGGAAACCAAGTCATACGCTGGAAAAGTGTGAACGGTTGACCATCAAGCAGCGCTGGACGCAAAAAATAAGATCTCTTTCAATAGCAAAACAGCGCCTTGAACGGCGAGTAAAGTGGATTAAGGAAAATTCCACTTTTTCTACTCACCCTTCCCGTCTGTTTAGTAAAAGTCACGCGCCGATTGAAATGCGCTTAGTGACTACTGCTAAAGTCAAAGGAGACAAGGTCCAGAGAAAAAAAGTCCACTAATTACTGCTGAATCAAAAACTGCAGATCGCAGTGGCTAGAGAAAGGACGCACAGTATTGATCCCTGAAACCTGAGTTTTGTCAAGATCAAAGAACCACAGGCCAATAGCTTGTTTAAACACGAGCTACAAGCTATTCACTGGCATCCTCGAAGAGAAGATATTAACGTCTATCGAGGCTGTATGAGGTGCAATAGTGGAACAACGTGAATGCAACAAAGTGCTGGCAGGTTGCAGAGAGGACCTGTGAATAGACAGGTGTATTACCTAGGACCCTATCAGGTATCGAAGAATTCTGTCCATGGCCTCAATTCAACACAGTGAGGTATTCGATAACACGAACCATAGACTACTTACTAAACTCCTTGAGTGCCTGAAGGTGCATCCAAAAATAGTGAGATGCATGAAAGAGCTTATGCTCTTGTGGCAGACAAAATTTTTAATGACATCTGACAGAAGACAAGTGACTTCCAGCTATATCATATATAAGATGGGGGTCTTTCAAGGAGATTCTCTTAATCCGATATTTTTCTGCATATCCCTCTTGCCTCTATCTATTGTGCTCTGAGACGAAAGCTCTAAATACCTATGTGGTCCGCCGGATAGAAGAGGCGGTAAATAGGTAAATAGGTACATTAGACCAATGGGCATGAGCTACGGACTGGAAAAGTTTGCCTCCGTCCTTCTACACCAAGGAAGATTGGAAACCACATGATCGCGTGACGATCAGGATGTTCGAATCATAGGCGGAAATACCACTCAACATCTTGTTAATCGATCAAAGACATTATTCTAGATCTTCCGTACCTCGAATATACCTTTCTCAAGATAAATAAGGTAGAGGCTTTCTAAGCTTGGTAGAGTTTTCTCGTCGAAGAACGGTTCTGACTACAGCCTGCTCAGTTTTGAATAGCACAGGCTCTCCTATGTGACTCGTACATCACCATGAAGTCGTCAATGCTGCTTGGTTTCTATACCATGTCACAGATGGGGCCGCAGAAGAGCTTGACCTTTCATTCACTGACACCTTAGGTGCTCAAAAGTCATATACAGGAAACAGACCATTCGCTTCTACTCATAAAACACGCTGACAAGCAACTTTATGGTGAATTCTACTGCATCATACGTAGCGAATAACTCTCGATAGGTCTGTCCAACATGTTCCTCAAGTCTGCTGGGGAGAGATCGGAGTCAGGGGGATTTCTTTTTGCCTGTCAAGATGAATTTGTAGACACCTTAGTTTACTGCGAGCGCATAATAAATGTACCAACTCAAGCAAGAGCCAGAAACACTTGGACGCCACGGGTACATAGAGAGACACAATGCGGCTCTAAAAGTGTTATATTACCATCGTAGGCAATTCTATGGTGTTGATTTATTGCCTATTGTGCCATACGCCCAAGAAAAACTCGAGTCTAAACACCAAAATCATTTACGTGATTGAATTCTTAGCACTAGCCGATGGTAATATCACGGCAAAGGAGGAAGAAGAACGGGCTCAGTCCATTGCGAGCCAAATGGACAAGGCTGTTCTTCTGGGATCAAATTATCTGGACCATCAGCACTGTTCTCATAACATTCTAAAAAGATGGGTGGCTATGTAAAGCATCCAGAGGTGAAACTTTCATCTCCAACTGTGCCGTCTGCCGCGTAAGGTCATCCGCGGAAGAAGACCGGAATCCAAGTAATATTGTTGTACAAGGTCTCTTGCGTAAATTTTACGTTCTTTCTTACCTTTTGGAATAAAAAGCGCAAGAGCGGATCAGGTACACGGTCCAGTTGCGTCGACATTGGTTTCTTTGAGGATACAAGATCGTTGCTGCCCGAGACTACAATTTCTCACATTGTAACGACTTTTCCAGCTGAGTGGCACACAAAGCGGCAATAGCGCTCAAACCTTGGCAAAATTATATATATATATAATAATAAGGCACATGATAGGTGCACATAAGTGTTAATATGTACGGCGGTGGTAGACGCGAAGCGGAAATCAGGAAAATGTTTATCCCAGCTACAATGAACACCCTCTACGAAAAATTATATCGTAGATTTCAGCACACGAGTAGCTCTGATAACCAGATACGCTTGCACATTATACGATGGGATAGTCGAATCCATGACCCTTGATTCCGGTGCGGCCTTTGAAATTAGTTTGTTTACAAATTCTGTTCCATTATCGGTGAACAGTACCTCTGGAGGTCCATATCTTATAAATAACAGTTTCCTCAAACGACTTTTGGACGCTTACGGCATTGGCCTATTTCATAGGTATGGCTTTGATCCATTTGGTAAACATGCCCTAGAAAACCAAAACATATTGGCAACCAGAGCGACTAGGTGGCAACGGATCCATTATATATGCCCCCTATACCGACCAAGGCTGATCCATCAATCGTTCACCTATTACACCTACTGGACCTGCTTGGTCCACTTTCATCTTTTGACAAGTTTTACATGCTCGGAGGTATTTGACAACGTCGTTAAAAATGCCAGGTCAATAGCAAAGCAATGAAATACGCTGTAAAGTTTTATCCACACTAAAGGGTCCAGACGTCGTAGTATCGTGTGTTTCACTCATTACCTTGTACCAGAGATGCAACTGCAACGCCAGCTTTCATGCCTACAAATCAGGCGACAGTACGCGAAACCATAAATGTAATAAGGTCCGAGCTAGCACCGAAAATTAAGTAATGATTCCATGTCGAGTGAAGAGTCGCAGGACGAATACTCAAGGCGAGCCGACAAGGAAGGATGACATTCAAGTGACGGATTTCCCTTATAGGCTACATAAGCTGCAGCCTAGGGCGGAAAAATTGGGGGGGGGTACAATTTTCTAACTACATGCTTTACTGTTGATTCAAAATCGAGTAGTCAATTACTGTCAGTCAAGGACGGAAAATTTCTGTTAGCCTAGAAAATACCCGTCTGTCGCCATATTGGTCGGACGACCATGTCATACTGGACAATGGGAGCCTCAGTAGTATGTTGCGCAGAACCAATTGCACGACGGACGAGGAACAGTGACGCTCATTAGCGGTTCCAGCCCATTGGACCTCTTCCGTTCCTCCGAGTCAATCGACAGGCGCAAAACTGCAATCTAAAGGGCCCCGTGAAAAGTGGCAGGAAGGCGAGGCAGCAGACAAAAACCAGATTGTGGAATATAAGTGGCTTCACGGTGCTACGGGACGTGACCGGGGACCCGGAAAAGAGAAAATTAGGATTACCCGGGAAAACTAAGTAGGGCGACGGAATATCGGGATGGACCGGGAAGATACACTAGAACTGGCTCGTTGGCTACAAGGTACGAGGTCGACTTTCCCTACTGTCTACTAGTTTCTCTAGCCTTGAAACTGATTTCACGCGCGGAATTGCCGCATAGAGCCGCGCGTGCTTTCAAGTAGCGCGTAATATTTGCTTGCACTGCCCGATATCCCCTCGTAGCGAGATAAGATATAGGGCAATCAGCTCACACAGTCTGGCTATAGTTTAGTTGAGCTTGGCGTCCCTTTAAAGTCAGGTCGGGGGCACGCGGCAAAGGACGTCGGGTGACGTAAGGGCAATACGTGGGGGTCCCGGGGAACCATTTTTTAGCATTGCGGGTTTCTCAAAAAATAATCCTACGCGTGTCTGTCTCTGATTATTTTGAAATGAAGATAATGTATATGATCTTGCTGATTATGTGTGAATTAAAGTACTTTTAGTGATGTTGATTTTAAATGACTCTTGGTGTTATCTCTTGCTTGAATATTCTCATTCCCTTCTTTCATGCCTAAAAGTGAGCTGGCCGACCTGCCAGCTGTGGACAGGACCGAATCCAGCGAGACTCGGGTAGGAGCAATTCTACCAAAAGCTTGAGATAAATAGGAAAACAATGAGCTTCTTCATGCATTCAAAATGTTTTGCACCTCCTCGGTAGTGATGAGTGTGCATACCTCTTCAGGTGTTATGATTGTTATGAGTTACCAGATTTGCGGCAGTCCAGCTCTTGATTGTAGGAAAAGATTGTAGGGAAAGTTGGGTATGTTGTCGGTGCGGGGCACGGTGACGATTACAAATTACGCCCGTATTTTTTTATATTCATATTAGTTTTTCACATGAAAAAGTTTTCTCTGTTAAAAAAAATTGTGATTTAATGCAATTTCTCTTTTTAAACTTGCGTCAGAAGAGTAACTATGAAAAAACAGTTTTTGCGGAAGTCGATGAAAAAGTCTTTGGCTGAAATGAAGCACTTGAAGAATATTTTGAAGTACTTGAAGCATGAGAAAGTTAGATTTCCATAGGAAAATTATTTTATTAAACTTCTGGTATCATGATTTGTTTCTATAAACGTTTTAAATGTTTCAAAATTAATTAACTTTTGGGCCCTCACAAAAGGGGAATGACGCCACGCCGCTACTTGTCCATGTATTTCAGCAGGGAGTAAGAGGTTATAACTGCTTACGCCACATACTTTACTTTGAATAATAATAAAACATTAAATTAGTGTTGAAAATGCCTGATGTATTTTTTCGTTACATTACACTTTTAAAAATTATTATATTATATCATTTTTATTTTACAATATTAATATCGTTTAAATGAACGACAGTGTAATGACGGTCTCCGTACCTCGATGTATGGGGTACGCTGACTGAAATGCAACATTTACCAATTCATGGAAAATCGGATAATGAACAAATTAAAAAGCGATTCGGAGTGATAACATATGTTCCCTTGTAATGTAAGCTTCACCTTGAAAAATACACCCATCAAAATCGCATTTGAATCATAATTTATAGAGCATCTAAGTCAAAGCGAGACACCATACCCCACTCTCCCCTAGTCACATGGTGATACGCACACTGTTACATAACACGCTATAGAAGGTACTCACACTCTTATTGGTATCCTGTATCAATGAGAATTATATACATATAACACCGATATGTTCATGATCCAAGATAACAATAAAGAAAAAAGGCTATCGAGCCAAAGAAAACAAGACTGCGGCTATGTCTTGATAGAACGTGAATTGAATAAACTGCTTGATTCAACAATAAGGACAAATCCTAAGGCACAAAATCGTTCACGACATGGCATTGCCCGCGAATTCAAAATTAATATTTAAATCCATGGTTTCCATCCGGAACATGCGCCAAGCGGAAGAACAGAGCGATTATTGATGAAGGCACGTTTTCAGTGAGAGTCGTAGGAGTCGACCTCAAGTGTTGCTTTTCAAGTTCGTAGGAATGTAACGGCCATTATATATCTATGATCTCATAATTTTTGACAACATAAATATACAAACGGCTACCATATGAATATAAGCTGATAAGGGGTACTTTATGTTCACACCACAGGCCTGAGAAATGGCCGCATTGATTCAGGTATTTCATAGGATATTATAGAAATCGTAGATATATTATATAATTATATTCACCGATAATATTGAGGATGACTGCCGAAGTGAAGACGAAAGTATAGACCATCCTCATTTTCGCAACGTAGAAAAAAAACTGATTAATGCATCAGTGAATGATTTTTTTATCAGCTTTAACTAAATAATACTCTGTTGCATCATATCAGAACAAATATATACATTAGTAGTCGTTATCTCACATATACGTGAGAGAACGACGTTCTTAGTGTCAAGATTGTCCTTGGCAGATAATGACATTATTTTACATTTTTCATTATGATCATTCAACTGGAAGGTATTGGTTTCATGCGAAAATTGAGTGTTACCGATTTATTAATTCGAAGTATTCGAAATCATTGATTGAGAAGTAATGGTTTTTATTTCGGTGTCTGTCTCTCGTCGTCTTTTTTCAACAAGAAAACTTTCGAACACATTAGCCGATTGTATTTTCCTATGCTATACTTTTTAGGGCCTGAAGAGGAAGGATGATTTTGTTAGCCAGAAAGTTTTGACTACCGGTTCTAGCATATTATTCGAAAATTATTCCTTAAACAATCAAAAACTTCTATTTTCCAACTGAATTCTGCAATATAAGATGAAATATTAACAAACAAAAATGGTCATCTCGGAGCGATCTGAAAATTTAATTAAAAAATTCTATTTAAAGTACATATGTAACAACAGAAATAAGTACAAGGAAAAGTTCTTCAAATCATCTGATACTACAGAGAAAGATTAATGTATAATAAAGAACAAACAATAACATGAAAAATACGTGTGTTCTATATTGCACCTTCGAAATTAAGTGAAATATTTTGACCAGAAAAAAGTAAAAATTACAGTTTAAAAGGTTTATTTTACCTTATTATAGCTTGAATTATATTTTTTTCATTTTACCTTTTATTATACCTTGAATTAAAGAAGGTATACACGTAATGAATGTGCGTAAAGAAAAAAAACCTACCAAAACACACTTTTCTGAAAAGGAACCCAAAATGATGAATGGTTGCTAAATGAACCCAAAGTATGAATTGGAAAGGTTCCAATAGAGTTTTTTCTTTTCACGTCTGCCTTGACTTGATTCAAAGATTTTACAAGTAAATGATGCAAATTTTACTTTGTAATTCGGATTGAATAATATGGCACTGGAAAAAACAAATTGAAAAAACTAATATTATAAACATTATTCATTCTTGAAAGGAAGATAAGGCACATGAAATATCCCAGCTTTTGAGGTTATTCTGAAAATCCGATGTTGTGAACTGCGCATGTACCAAAGAAAGCGCGGTACTATTTAAAATTATATAATATACAATTGGAATATTACATTGATGTTACATTTTTTTATGAAGTTAGGTATTTTTGTCAATCAATTTAATTTTTTTTTTTCAGAATAAGAAAAAAATTTTGTTAATATTTATCTTCATAATTATTTATGGTATTTATTAATTTAGAATATGCCCACGATTTTGGGTACATGCGCAGTTGAAAAGAGGGACCCCAAAATAAACCGAAAATACACCCCTTTTCTGCGCCCAACGTAGTTTTTGAAGATAAGAACATAAATTGAAGCAACAAAGCTCAAAATAATCGATAATGCATGCTGCAACCGGTTTTGTCATTGGTTCACCCTTTCAACCCCTTTTAACACTGGAAAATTGAAAATCTACCTCTAGTTGGGAGTCAAAAGGACATCATGCACACAAACGTGATTGAAATAGCTCTGAACTCTGTTTTTTATGTATGTACGATCGCGTTGCTATGTCAGCGTATAGTCTCTGAGTCCATTCTTCTTACATAGCAACATTTCAACCCCTAAAATCCCAAAAGACTACCCCTATCAGGGGGTGGAATGTACACCGGTACTATAAAAGTAGATAGACTAGTTTTCAATAGTTTTTCATCAAACAGTGACGCTTCGACTCTTGAAAATCGAAAAACCGCCCCTATGAGGGGGTACAAAATATGTCATAAGCAAAAATGTGTATGAAATATTTTTAAATTATTTTTTCTCTTATAGATAAAATCAATAAGTGTCAATGTATAATAACTATGTCAATTCTACTTAGTTAGCACTATTTCGAACCATAAAAACAAAAAAACTACCCTTATCAGTAGGTAGAAAGTGCTTCATGACCAAGAACGAGGATAAAATATTTTTCAATTATTTGTTTTTCTATTGATATGGTCACGCTAATGCCAATCTATAATGACATCGTAAATTATTCTTACTTAGCAACATTTCAACTCCCGGAATCCTGAAAATTACGCCTACCAGGAAGTGGAAACTACACCGGTGCTATCAAAGCAGGTAGAATAGTTTTCAATAGTTTTTCATCAAACAGTAACGCTTCGACTCTTGAAAATCGAAAAACTACCCCTACAATGATTTATTGGTTTATGGGTTATATAATCATATATATTAAAGCTGCCTGCATACGCATGTACAAACACAAACACATACAGACAAATATTCACTTACCTTCACCATATAGGGTTATATAACCGAAAACCCAGTAACTCATTGTAGGGGTAGTTTTTCGATTTTCAAGGGCCAAAACGTCACTGAGTAAGTATAATTGATGTACATATTATACTGTCATGCTGAGAAACTATTAGACACTATTTCACGTACTTTCATGGTACCGGTGTAGTTTTCAACCCCCAATGGGAGTACTTTTCGGAATTCTGGGGGTTGAAATGGTGCTGAGTAATAATAATTAACAAAGTTATTATACATTGGCACAAGCGTGACTATATCTCTAGACAAAAAAAAATAATTCAAAACTATTAGTAACTTTTCGACCTACTTTTATAATGGCGGTGTACATTCCACCCCCTGATAGAGGTAGTTTCACGGTTTTTAGGTGTTGAAATGGTGCTATGTAAGAAGAATGGACGTAGATACTATACGTTAATATTCCAACGCGATCGTAACTATATAAAAAACTTTAAAGTTTCATTAGGAAGCATAATTGCATGATTTTAAAAGTGTTGTGTTTTTTAGAAACAAAGATCTTAAAAATACGGAAAATTCGTCTCGGGCAATACACTGAATAATATGAGTTTTAAAAATGTGCACAATCTGGATTGGCACAGTAATCAAGCCTCTTTTGAAGCTCCCGTATGAAAATTGCTATATGTTTTCACAGTTACAAGTTTGGCCCTAACTTGGAAAACTATTTTAGCACCACAACAAGATTAATATCTTAAAACTAGGTTAAAGCAACTCTGTTTCACAGCTCTTGATTGCAGCGCCATTTACTTGGCAGTGTATCTGTTTTTAGTGGGGCTCCATCTTGAATCTATTGAACACAAGAAGGGTTTGAGGTTATGTTGGCGAGTGTTTTTATGATTTCGTTCATATTAATTAATAAAGTGTGATTCAAATGATAAGAAATGCCGAAGGTGAAAAGCACTTGTCGCGTTCAAAATCTTAATTAAAATTGATTTAATAACTTCTTGTTTATTTATTAAACCATACATTATTTTGAAGAATTACACTTTCTGAAATATTGTTTACAGAGAAGTAGTTGACCAGTTAATTGATTCTTCAAAGATCAAAAATAAAACCAAAATTAATCTGTAAAATGTAGATTACCTAAAAATCAAAATTCAAATAATTAAATATTTTATTAATTATATAATCGTAAATAATTTTCTTTAAAATTAAGTCTACCAGTTCTGTCACGATTATCTTTTTGAATTTATATGATCAAATTATTCAAATTTTCAAATAGAAAATTTATAATTATAATCTGGTCGAGACTAGAAAAATAAATGAAGCCAAGTTGGGGCCAAGTCGATCGGCAAATTAGGCTGTGGTCGGGTTAGGCGTTTTATTTGTGGTTTCCTTTAAATTTCACCTTTCTATGATGATAATGCAACTGTTTGATTGAAAATTCAACAATTTTGTTGACAAGTTATCCCTTTCGGTTGAAATTCAATTGTTTTGTTAAAAATTCGTCTTTTTGTGTTAAAAATTCAATATCTTCGTAGAAAATTGACTTCTGTGTTCCACTATTCAGAAATTTTTTTGTAGTTTTGAATTATAACAAAAAAATTGTGTCCAAAATAATTGTAGAAAATCTGCCCGCTGCGCGAGCACATTCTCATCGCGCGCTTCGCGCGCCTAGGGCGCGCGACTGTTGGTTCTTGCGCTTCGCGCTCGATAATATATTTATCTTGCGCTTCGCGCTCGATGATGTGTTTACCTCGCGCTGCGCGCTCGGTCTCCGCATTTCCCCCAAATTTGCGCCCAGACCTTTTAAAATTAAAGGTCAAATCACCGACAACTTAATTTGGTGATTGTGAATTCTCTTTTGTTAATGCTCCTTTGGCTTTAACGAACACATTCTCATCACGTAACTCGTGCTTCGCACTCGATTTTGTTAAAAATCTGAACTTTTCTACACTATGTTCAACACTATTGTATCAAATATATATCATATTTATTTCTCTATCTCAAGC
>JAABKJ010008485.1:0-11439 GCA_011634705.1 Andricus grossulariae | reverse complement strand
GACCAAAGTTATATTCTCCTATACAGAAAATATTTTAACGTCATTTCAGACAAGATGGAAAATAAACATTTTTAATTGAATTTTATTCAGAAAAAAGACCTTCCCCTTTCACTCTCTGTAGCTCAGCGGTTAAAGCACCTGACCGGAAATCAGTTGACCTGGTGTTCGAATGCCAGCAGAGTGAAAGGAGATCTTTTTTTTTGAATAAAATTTAATAAAAATTTTTTGATATTTTTCAAAATCAGTGGGCATTTTTAATTTAATGTACTATTGGACTCCATTATAAATATAAATCACCATTTTTTACCCTTAAAATCCGTATGGGGTAGTTTTTGATTAGTTATTCAAAATTTATCTAAACTTTTTTCGTATTCCAAATAAAAAATTTTCTTTGGATCCCTATTGAAAAAACATTTAGAAAAAGTTTTAAAAAACTGCAAAAATTCTGAAGAAACTACAACTAAATTCAATACATTTTTGCATCAAAATATTTGCCCTGGTGGAAATGTGTTTTCACAATAAATTAAATTACATTAAAGTACAGTAATGTGAAAAACATTATTTTTTATAGAAAAAGAAAAACTTTTTAGGTGAAAAAATTTTTCATTCCCATATTCTTTTTGTGAAATAATAAAACTTTCTTTAAATATATTAATATACAAAAAAAAATACAAAATTCGACCAAATAATAGACAAAATTAGTATCAAAGATACTAATTACTAGATACCAAAGTAAATCTACCCAGTATGGTTTTTAAGAGTCAAAAATAGTGATTTATAGTTTTCATGGAGTTCAGTTGTAAGTAAAATTAAAAATGCCTACTGATTTTAAAAAGTATCAAGTTATCTTTTTTCATCCTTTTTTTATTTTTCTTGAAAAGGGTTTTTTCAATGAAAAAAACTGGATAGATTAAAAAATATGTATTCGATAGAAACCTACAACTTTGTATGTAAAAAGGGAATGAAAAGGACCCAGGGTCCTTTATTTTCTGGAATTTTTATTTTGCGCTACGCCCTAGTACATTAGGGTGCCTCTTCAAATCCTTTTTTTTTTTAGTTTTTCCAAAAACCTTGACTCGGTAATGTCTTTTTTTGGCGAGAAAATAATCCCCAATTTTTTCCAGATTTTTCAAAAAAATATTTAGGGCTCGCTATGGAGGTTTTTATGCTGAAACTCGACTTTTCAAAGTTTTTACATTTTTATTTTTACCATTTTAACTATCCCATCTTGTGCAATAAAGGAAATTCTTTATCGAGGTTCCATGTGACAATTAATTTTTTTTCTGATAAATAAAAAATTTTAAGGTGGGTATTAACATCTTTAAAGTTGCAATTTTATGACAAAGTTGAGATTAGGAAGTCAAATTCATCCCTAAAAAATTTGTTTAATCATGAAATTTTCAGGGAATATTACTTATTTTATTGCAAATAATTTCTATATGTTTGGAAAAAAGTGTAAGGAATACTTGTCCTATAATTAAAAAATAATTTGTTGAAAAAATGGTAAAAATCTATAAATTCTTGTAAAAGGAAAATCTGGGGTACCCAGTTTTTTACATTCATTTGACGAAAAAAATATATTCGATCTGATAACTAACATAACGAAGTTTTTACATTATTTAGCATTCAATGCATAATTTAGAGATTTATGATAAAATTTCAAACAATTTTTTATTTTAAAAAATAAATTTTAAGAGAAAATTGAAAAATATTTTAAAATATTTCAAATTATTTCCTAACATATCGAAAAATAATGTAGAATATTTTTAAGAGAAATTTTTCAATTTTGCAACATTATAAAATTTTATAAAATATTCGAGTAAGTTTAAGAGATATTTTTAGAAGCTTTTTAAGAAGTTTGAAAGGTTACAAAAGAATATATATTTCTTTAAGATTCCTGCATTAATTTTAAGGGATTATTAGATTATATACAAGTTTTTAAAACATTTCAAAAGATTTCCAAAATTTGCAAAAAAGAATCTAGAGGATCCTAAAGCAATCTTTTTAATTTTGAAATATTTTTCAACAATTTTAAGGAAAATTGGATTCCGTTCAAAAGATATTTAGGAACTTAAAAAGTTTTGAAGAGATTACAAAAATATTTTAAACTATTGAGAGCTTTCCGAAAAATTATAAATTTTTTTTTAAATTTCTTCTATACTTCTACAATTCATAAATATCTTTCAAAAACTCAAATTTTTCTTAAAATTTTGTTCAATCCTGAAAAATAAAGTAAAATTCTCACAAGTTTTCTAGATTCTTTTACGACATATCTGAAATCTTCAAAACTCTTTTTGAATTTTCTCAACAATCCTAAGAAAATTATATTTCTATAACCTTAAAAACAAATAAAGTGGAAAAAGAAATAGTTATTTGAAATTTTTATTTTGTATTAAAAATTATTCTTTCCCTCAAATTATAATTTGGTTGACATTTTTTTCTTTTATGACTAAAATCTTTTTTGGTTGAAAATCGAACTATTTTGTTGAAAATTCGTCTGTTTTAATTTAATTGAACTATTTTTAATCTAAAATAAAAATATATTTGGTTGAAATATCAACTTTTAGATTTTTCGTTAAGAATTCATCTTTTTTGGTTGAAAATTTACATTTTTGTTGAAATTTTTATTTGAAATGTCCGAAATCTTCAAAAACAGTTTTGGTTTTTTTTTTAAGAATCTTGGGGAAATTATATTTATGTAACCTTAAAGCCTTCTTTGAAAAAAAAAACATTTTTTTATTGTAGGACCGAAATTGTTTTTTTTTTCTTTTTTTTGTTCTGAGATAGTCGGAATTGTTTTCAGTAAGGAAAGTACAACAATTGTAGAAATGAAAATTTAAAAACTTTGAAAAGTCGAATTTTCGGCATATAAACCTCCGTAGCAACCTCTAAATATATTTTTTTTAATTCTGACAAAAAAGGGGTAAATTTTCTTACCAAACAAGGAAAATATCCGATTCAAGGTTTCAGAAAATCTAAAAAAAAAAGGGATTTAATGAGATTTTAGAACTTCTGTGCCTCTCCCCTAAAAGAGTTTCTTATAAAATTATTCCTGTCGTAAGTATTTTTAATTATGATCTAAATTATGTAAAAATAATATCATTGTATGATTTTAATTAATAATTGCACATTTTTTGCGACTAGAATACAATATCAACTTGGAAGAAGTGGGGACCTGGAGACAACGGGCCTGGTGGAAGAATAAGTGGATCAGTCTGCGGATTGGATCCGAAATTTTGTGATGCTCCAGCGAGTATAGCTCCCTATGAATGGCCAGATGACATCACAAAGTGGCCTATTTGTCGAAAGACAAATCCTTTTAGTCAAAGATTCAGGTAAAGGCCCACAAAAGTTTGTGTGACGCTTGGTTTGGGCGCCCAGTTGATCGCCGTCTACCTGTTTGCTCTACCCCCACTACCCAACTTCCCCTCGCGTCGCTGAGTGAGCGCGCGCCGCTGTGTCGGACCCTTGCCAGCGTGTGGTCCTTTGTACACACGGAGGAATAAAATACGAAACAAATTTTTTTTTTCATTTCACGATTTGTAATTTATAAATATTATATTTGAAATTTACGTTTTTTGGTGATTCCAACAAATGTAGGAAAATTAGGATAAATGCAATAAAACTCAGTAACAAATTACCGATATTTCAGGTACAGTTACGGAACTTTCTATAATACGTTCTAAAAAAAATGTAATTATTTTCTCGTCATTGTCCCCTTATGCCGCTATTTCTTCACTTATTATTGAAAAACGTTTTCGAACTTCGTTGTTTAATTTTAAATTAATTTATTCTTTATTTCTTAGGTTCGGTAAAAAATAAATAATTTCATAGATATTTCAATCGTACTGTTTCGTATAATTTACAAATAAAAGCCTCATTTATCGGCATATTTTCATAAAATTAATATCGTTCAAAATTGTAATTATGCTAAATTCAAAGATTTTTTGAAAACAGGGTGTCTAGGCGACTTCAGGTAGAAGAGATTCAAATTTGAAAACGAATGAAATTGATATTAGACAATAGAACAGAAAATATAAATTTGTTGACTTTGCAATATATTAAATTTACAAATAAAAAATATAGAACCTAAAATGTATTCCAAATTTGAACAAAGAAATTGAAAAAATTACATATCGTAACCTACTAAGACGTTAATGAAGCTACTCAAACCTTCCCTAATTCTCTTCACGAAACTTCAAGCTTCGCTTTCCCTCACTTCCCCAACTTCCGCCTCATCTACTTCCCGCTCTCCTCAATTCCCAAGCCAACAATCCTCTTCCCCTACTTCCCTACAACACATTTCCCCTCCCCGCACTTCCAATAGTTCCCATTCCATCACTTCCCGTCCTCTAATTTCCCCTCTCTCCCCTACTTCCACTCCCAGCATTTTCCATCACCTTGCTTACTTTTCTTCTAATCACCTACTTTTCCTCCCCACACTTCAAACATCGCTTCCCCTTATTTCCCCAACTTCTTCATAATCTAATTCCCCCTAACCTCACTTCCGCAGCCAACACTATCCTTTCTCTACTTCCCCACCCCTCACTTCCCAACCTTTCATTTCTCTTATTTCCTCCACTTCCCTTATCCTCACTTCCTCTACTTTCCCTCTCCTCATTTCCTCTAGTTTCCCTCTATAACTAACCTTACTTCCTATCCTCTCATTTTCCCTGACTTCCCATACTTACCCTGCCTCACATCCTAACTTCCCCCAACTCATTTCCTTTTACTCCCTATACTTCCCACCATCATTTCGCCGCATTTCTCTCCCCTAATTTCCTCTCACTTCCTCTACGTACCATCTCCTCTTTTTCGTTTCCCCCGATTCTCCTCCCTCATTTTCCCTCGCTTCCTTTACATCCCCTCCTTTATTTACCCTACTTCTCCTATCTTGCTTTATCTTTTTCCTTTATTTTCACTCACTTCTCCTACTTCATCCTCTATCCTTAGTCCCCCTACTTCTCCTCTTATCATTTCCCATCACTTCCACCACTTCCCATGCCCTTATTTACCTTCACTTCACCTATTTTTCCTCCCAACTTTCTCTAGTTCCCCGCCCCTACTTCCTCACCCCTCATTTCCCCCAATTCTACTTTCCCTCACTCCCTCTTTTTCGCCTCCCATTTTTTCCTTCACTCTTTCTGTTCTCTTTCCCTCCTTGTATTCCCTAACTTCCTCTACTTCTCATCCCCTAATTTCCTCCACCTTTTCTCCCCACACTTCAACCTTCGCTTTCCCTCACATCACCAACTTCTTCCTCATCTACTTTCCCCTCTCCTTACTTACCCAGCCAAAATTTCCCTATTCTCACTTCCCCTTCCCCTTGCTTTACCAAATTTCCATCCCATTTGCCCCTCACTTCCTCTGCTTTCATCTTTTAATTTTTGCTCATTTCTTCTCATTCCAGATCCCTCATTTCCCATCACTTTCCATCCACTCATTCCCCCCACTTCCTCTACTCACACTTACCTCATTTCTCCTTACTTGACGTACGTTCCTTCCTTTATTTTCCCTCACTCCACCTATTTTTCCTCACCTCATTTCCCCCACTTCTCTTCCCGTAATATTTCCTACCTCCCATCCCCTTATTTATCTTACTTCATCTTCCTTCATTTCCCATCACTCGCATTCTCCTCATTTCCTCTTTCATAATTTTCTCCGATTTCCCCTACTTTCCATCACCTCATTTCCCCTCACATACCCTACTTCCTATTCCCTCAATGCACCTACTTCTCATCATCTAATTTCCCCTCACTTTCCCTACTTACCATTACCTAATTTCTCTTCACTTCTTCTCCCTTATTTCCTTTACTACCCCTCCCCTCACTTTCCCTACTTTCTTTTCCCTGCCATCATTTCTCTCACTTCTCCTCCCATCATTTCCCCTCACTTCCTCTTCTTGAAAAGAAGTACGACGGACGGGAAGACGGATAAACACCCGACCGAAACTATAAGGGTTTCTTTCCTGGTCTACGAAACCCTAAAAATTGAAGAAAAAAAATTTCTCTTCTAAAAGTGTAAAAATACTGTAGCAACCCTGTTATAAGACATTAATTAAAAAAGTTTAATCAAAATGTCGTCAAATTATAACAAAATATCAAAATAGCACTTCCATAAATTAGGCTTAGAATTTACATAATAAAAGCTTTCATAAATTCAAAATACTACTATTTTTTCTGAAAAGAACTTCTAATTTTTAACTTATTAAGGCCAGTAACATATCGTACTTATTCTAATTTTCAACTTATTAAGCAAGTAACATATCGCTACAATTGTCAAAAAAACTTAGATTTGGAATATAATATTTCTAAATTACTAATTCTAAATTTCAAAAAATTTTAAGTTTCAAATTTTATTCCTCATTAGGTACAAAGTGGCAAGGTTCGGCGGCATCATTCTGGCGATCCCACCGCGTGAGGGGCAGTTGGATAGTGAGGGTAGAGCAATCAGATAGACCGCGATCAAATTGGCACTGTCCCTTGGTTTCTTTCTAAATAGGGAAAGTTTCCTTTTTCTATAGCTATCAAACTCGAGATCTAACTCTATTAAAACTCTATTTTCAGTGGGAATTTCAATCAAGACGGCAATGGTAATTTCCCTGTGGGTCGTTACAAAGATAAGATGGCAGAGCACATGGTCTGTGAAGTAATAGGACATCCTTGTTGTATCGGTATTCATGGAATGTGTAGGATCACGACAAAAGAATATTGCGATTTTGTGCACGGCTATTTCCATGAGGAAGCTTCCCTCTGTTCCCAAGTCGAGTGTCTCCATGATGTTTGTGGAATGATTCCCTTTTTACATCCTGAATGGCCGGATCAATTTTACAGACTTTTTACTACAACTTTTCTTCATGCCGGGTAAGCAAATTATTATTTAGATTATTTATATACATTAACTGAACCGATGACATCAGCTGCGGCTACCAGAGCGACTCTGGTCGGCTTTACACCGACGAGCGGAAGGTTAGTTTCACGCGCGTACAACTGTTGGTGGGAGAGAAACTTTCGCCTCGGAGAGCGTGAAAGAAGTGGTGCCAACTTATAAAATTCAGATATTCCAGCTTATCGAAACTTCCGGTAACTGTGCATAATTACCTTTGATTTTACAAGCTGGCAACCCTATTTCACGCGCTCCGAGGCGAAAGTTTCTCTCCCCCCAACCGTTCTACGCGCGTGAAACTGACCTTCAGCTCGTCGGTGTAAAGCCGGCCTCTGAACAGTTTCTAGTTTCTTCAGCTTTGGTTCTACATTTAAGTTTCGAATGTGAAACTAATTTTACAATTGAGCGTCAGATCGTTTCTAAGATTTGAAAGATTTTACAAAAGATTACAATGATTTCACAAAGATTTCACAAAGATTTCGCAAAAAAATTCAGACAGTTTGCAATATATTTCACAAAGATTTCTAAGATTTAAAAGATTTTCAGAAGATTTTAATGACTTCACAAAGATTTCAAAGATTTCGCAAAAAAATTCAGACAGTTTGCAATAGATTTCACAAAGGATTCTAAGATTTCAATGTCGTCAGAAAGATTTCGAAGTTTTCACAAAGATTTCAATAGACTTCACAAAGTTTTCTAAGATTTCAAAAGATTTAATCAAGATTTCAAAGGTTTGACAAAAGATTTCAAAAAGGTTTCTAAAATGTCAATGATGTCACAAAGATTTTAAAGATCTCGCAAAAAATCAGAAAGACTTCAATAGATTTCACAATGTTTTCTACGATTTCAAAAGTTTTTAAAGATTTCAAAGATTTCATAAAAGATTTCACTGATTTCACAAAGATTAAACGAAGATTTCAAAGATATCAAAAGATTTCATAAATATTTCAGAAAGATTTTAAAGAATTCAAAAATTTCACGAAAATTGAAAAGTATTCAGGAAGACTTGTTTAACAAATTTCAAGAGTGATCAACCTCTCGAGCAGATTATTTTTATTAATAAAAAAATTAATTCCTATGAATTCGGAAAGTTCATGAATTTTCCAGATTTTCTATAACTTTTCCACAATTTCATGACTTATCCAGGTATTTCAAGGCATGTGGCAACGCTGAATAATCAAATACTTTCAATCTGGTTATAGAATATTGACGAGTTACCAAATTCAACAGTTTTAAATTGGGATGCATTAATTTTCAACACGATTACATATTTAAAGAAGAGTTTTCAATGATCTCCTTTTATTTTAGATTATATTCATAATTGTATTATATCTGCTATCGAATCATAAATTATTAAAATTATAATTTTGAAACACCTTCAGTTAGAGCTCAATCGATATTTTTATCTTTAATCTGCATATTAAATTAAATCAGAAAATCTTGTTAAAAATTGGCGATTGATTTGAAGGAAGCTACAAATTTAATTTAAGAATGAAATGTAATCGAATGACATGACACGCATTCAAAAACCCCTAAAATAGTATATAACAAGAGCAAAAGTAATTTTAATCTAAAATAATGGGTGAAAATAGCATTTCAAAAATAAATAAAACAACCTTTCTTCAACACTCGAAGAGTTATTTAAATCTCAATGCTTAATTCTTAAAAATAAAACACACCTCGTAAGGTTTATTTTTTATCCTACTTTTCAAATTCTTAGCCCTTTTCAATTTTTTATATTAAAAAAATAAAAATTTCAATTTTAAATCTGTCAGTTTGGAGTTTTTGTTCATTTTTGAAAAAAAATATCTTGTAAGGAGAAAAATTAAGAAATTCAGTCTTTGCAGTGTAGATTTTTCTCTTTACAAGATATTTCTCTTCGAAAATGAACGAAACTTCTAAGGTGACGAATTTCAAATTGCAATTTTTAATATTTCAACATGAAAAGTTAAAAAAAGGCTCAAATTCTGAAAAGTTTCATAAAAATTCTACCTTATGGGGTAAGTTTTTATTTGAACAATTAAACACTGTGCTTTTAATAACGCTTCGTAAGTGTTGAAAAATCATTGTAGATATTTTCAAAATACAATTTTCACCCATTATTTCATGGTAAAGTTACTTTTGCTCATGATACATAAAAGTTTAAAGACTGCTGATTACATATGATTTTATTTTAAATATTAGAATGTTCGTTCTTTGGAATTCAAAAGGATTCAAAAGAATTCAAAAGAATTCGAAAGAATTCGAAAGAATTCAAAAGAATGCAAAAGAATTCGAAAGAATTGAAAAGAGTTCAAAAGAATTCAAACTAATTCCAAAGATTTCGAAAGAATTCAAAATAATTTAAAAATTTTCAAAATAGTTCAATGAAACTGTTGAGAAGTACAGATGGATTTTAACAAAATCAGGATAAATGTACAATAATTCAGAATGTACAAGTATTCGATACAGTTGATATTAAATTCAGAAGAATTCAAATGAATTAAGAAAAAAACCCTAAAAATTCCATTGCTTTCAGTAAACTTGAAGTAAATTTACAAAATATTCGTATCAAGTGAATTCCAGAGAGTTTGATCAAATTCATTAAAATTTTAAAGAATTGAACAAAATTTTATAAATAAAAAAACTTCCAATAAATTGAGGAAGATTGGACAAAGTTTAGAGAAATTCAAGAGTATGCAAAAGAATTTGATGAAATGCCTGAGAATTTAAGGTGAGTTATACAAAAATTAATCCACTGAAATGAGTAGAATTGAATTAATTTTGAAGATTTCAAGTAATTTAAAAAGAATTCAGGGAGATTAGAAAAACATTTATGACAAAGTCATAAGAATTTAAGGTGAATTTCAAATGAATTGAAAAAAAAATCAGAAATATTCCATTCATCTCAGAAAAATAAAGTGAATTTAAAAAATTTCAAGAGAATTCGACGAAATTTATACGAATTCAATATGAATAAGAAATAATTCAAGTAAACGGAACAAAATTGTTAAAGTTCAAACTTAGGTCAATGGAAGTGAATAGAATTAGTAAATAAGAATCTGATAAAATTCATAAGAATTCAAAGTAAATTAAAAACTTGTCAGGGTAAATTACAGAAAAAAAATGTATCCAAAAAAGATCCATTGAATTTTTTTCAATCAAAACGTTGAATCTTTTAAAAAATGCATTTTTAACAAAACTGTTGAATTCTGAAGCCAAAAAGATGAATTATCTTCAAAACAGTTGAATTTTCAACCCGAAAATATGATTTATTAACAAAAAATGTCATTTTCTACTGAATAGATATATTTTCAAATAAACAGTTTAATTTTTAACCAAATATTTGAATTTTCTACCAAAATAGTTGAATTTGAAGCCAAGAAGACTAATTTTCTACCAAAAAACGAATTTTCAACCAAATAGATTAATGTTCAACCATGAAGATTCATTTTCTACCCAAAAAGATAAATGTTCAACAAACGTCATACATTTTTAGTTATATAAATTAATATTTAACAAAAAATAAAGAATTTTCAACGAATTGAATTGAACCAAAAAAGATCAATTTTTAACAAAATATGTGAATCCTGAACGAAAAAGTTGAATTTTCAACAAGCAAGAATATTTTTCTACATAAAAAACGACTTTTTAACAAGATACATAAATCTTCAACAAAATACATGAATTTTTAACTAAAAGAGATGAATTTTTAAACAGAAACGTAAAAGTTAAATTTTCAGTTACAATAATTAATTTTCTACTAAGAATTAAACGCATTTTCAACAAAATAGTTCAATTTTCAACCAATGAGATAAATTCTTAACTAAAAAAGATCTATTTTCAATACGAAATGAATTATTATTTAATTAATGAAATAATGAATTAATGAATTAATGAAATTAATGAATTAATGAAATAATTAAATTTTTAGCTGAAAAAAATAATTTTTAACCAAGAATTGAACAAATTTTCAACAAACTATTTAAATTGTCAATCAAGTCAACCAAAAACTAGAACGGATCAATTTTAAGTTTTAAAGATCAATTTTCAACCAAATACTTGACTTTTCAACCGAAAAGTAGATTATTTTTAAACAAAAGGATGAACATTTTACCAACAAAGACGAATTTTCAACAAATCACATGAATTTTCAATAAAAAAAATGAATTCTGAACAAATTAGTTCAACTTTTAACCAAGTAGTTTAATTTTTGACCACAAAAGAAGGCTTTAACAAAACACTAATTACCACTATTTTTTATCTCTGAAGTGACTGCATTTAAAATAAAATTACTAGAAAAATACCCAAAAGAAAAAAAATTCAGGGTAGCCACTATTTTTTCAATTTTTGTCTCCCGGCTTTCTCCCGGTTCCCCCGGTTAATATTCGTGATTTTTCCCGGTTTAGAAAAAACATATACTCGATAAGCATCAGCAAACTTTTTTGCGAGAAATCAGTTAACTTTGAATCATATAAACAATTTAAAAATCCGTTACTAAACCAATTTTTCAATATTATGTTTTAAACATTTTATAAACAATAATAAATAATTTCTAACTGGAAACGTCTGAAA
>JAABKJ010008484.1:0-11439 GCA_011634705.1 Andricus grossulariae | reverse complement strand
ACCATGGAGACGTGGGATGATGGTCTATGGTTGGTGATAGGTGCGTTATCCAGGGTATGTTAGTAACTTCTGGGAAACATCTGGTGCGACGAACCGTCCCTAGGTTTTGTTGTTGTTATCGTTGATCTCGGATTAGACCGGTGAAGGTTAGTTGAAATAAAAACAGATATATCAAAGAATAAACAATATAAATGAACATTTTTTTTGGTAAGTGCTCCTGGTCGAGATGTGACTTTCGCTCTTGGTCATCATTTAATTTTCTTAAGCTCGTTTATGTGGTATTTTAATCGAAGTCATAAGATATCTACAACAACAAAAAACGATTAAGATATTGAAAGCTACTGCCATTTTGTCATTTTTAGTTTCTTTTACCTTTTTTTCGAATTATTCGATGGATCAAGAAGCCGCAAAAAGACCGTCAGCTTTTTTCAAGGGAACATTCGCGCTTTTCATCATTGTTTGCATTTTCATACATGAGAACAAGAAAAATAAGAAGAGTAGGATTTTTGTTTTTGTACATACTGTCATCTTTGATTATAGTGAAGGCTCCATCAGCATTAAATTTAGTATAAATAGCCGGGTTTCAGCATGTCCTTAGCAAGAAATTCTTTAAGAATCAAATCTATCTTTCATATCTCATTCATTCTGATAATTAGAAAAAATGAAGATTACTCACGATCCTCTTCTCCTGGCATTTCCTTGCACAATACTATTTCTGAAGGTGCGAATCTGATGTCCTAGAAACATCTAGTGAGGTTCAAATTAAATACTGACTCTTGTATTTTCAATCGATTATATTGAGAAAATTATTCCCGTCGTCCATCTTGAGCGCTAGCAGGTTTTTGCTGCACGCCCGCTCGCTCACCACTTTTACCACCATGGTGGTTTTCTAACAAATGGCCAAGAAGGCTATTTTTCTTAAAATCCTAACGTGATGAAACAAACCTGACACAATATTCGGATTCCGCGAACCGAGAAATATATAGGTATGGTGGCCTACTTCACCGCACATAACAATTTTATCCTTTCTGTACGCCTGTATAATTTGGAAACACGATACCTCAGCCGTAAATTGTCGAAAAAATTTGAAATTTACAGAACGCAACCTTTGATATTTTGTCTTAAATTTAAGACAAAAAAACTAAACCAATCTTCACGGGTTCCCGAGATGTAACTGCAAATTGAAAAAATTGTCCTAATTATTTTACAAATTAATTTTTTGCGTGAAGATTAATTATTTGAGCTGAAAATTAATATTGTTTGCTGGCAGTTGAAATATTTAATTGAAAACTTATGTGTTTCACTGAAATACTTAACAAATGAGTTAAAAGTTCTACTTTTTTGTATACCTCATTTCTTTGTTTGAAAATTTGACTATTTTGTTGGAACTTCTTTGTTTTCAGTTTCCGGTACCAAATGATAAAGTATGCGTTTTGATTCTCTGTTATCGTTTTTGGTTTTGGCGATGGGCGTGGAAGTGTGATTAAGCTGAAAGGCGGTAAGAGAAGTTAGTGTAGTGAAGAAGTTATGTAGTAGGGTGGAGTGATGTCTGTTTTAAAGTTTGAGAGAGTTAGGAGAAAAGCTAAAAGTTTTCATTTAGAGATTAGTTTGCGAGGACAGAAAAAGTGAGGGGAAAGAAAGCGGACAGCAGATAGGTAAGATAGGCCAGCATGTCTGTAATGAAGAAACCAGTGAGGCCCGGCGCGGAAGAGGGAAGCAGCGGGTAGACAACAGCACTGGTGCTGAGGATCTCGCGTGGCTAGCGAAACAGTAAGGGGTAAGGGTGATGCCGGAGATAGTACCGATGACGAAAAAATTCAGTTTACTACGCAAAGAAGCAAGGTGGACAAGCTGATAGAAGGACTCGAGGTAGGCCGTCGAAACAGGAACTGCTTAATAGATACAGATCTAGTAGCTTAGGCTCGAGACAAATTTTTGATAAATGGAGGCAGATGAAGGGTTTTCGGAAGAGAAAGGCGAGCAGGGAGATAAGAAGTAGACGAAAAAGTCTCAAAAATAGTCTCCACCGAAGAGGAATAAGGAAAAAGGGAAATTTGATCTGTAGAGCCTTGAAAATTTCATTAAAGCGTTAAGAGAGAAAACAAACTGTTGTCTGAGTGGGATGAAAAGCGAGGAGATGAGGTAAAGGAGGAGATGAGGAAAGTTAGGAAAAAGTGGTAAAAATGAGAACTGGTATAGCGGCAAGAAAAGGGTAAGGTTTAGGAGCAGCTGAAGGATATCGAGAAAAAGCATCGGACTGGTGAGAAAGAGAGAAAATCTGATATGGAGAAGTTGGAAGAAAAAGTGAGGAAGCTGGAATATAAGTCTGTAGATATAAAGAAAGGGGCTGAAAGGGTTGGAGAAGGAGAAAAAGTAAAAGAAGTGATTGAAAACTTTGTTCTAGAAAATGTAATATTGGAATTAATATTGAGAGATATAGAAAGGAAAATGGAAGTAGAAGAGAAGACGAAACGAAGTAGAATTACAGTAATTATAGGAATGAAAGTGGGTAGTGAATCAGAAATTGGAGAAGTGAGAAAGTTAGTGGGAGAAATTGGGGCGAGAGTGCACGTGGGAAAGGTAAATGGAGTGGCAAGGAAGAATGTAGGTAAATCGCGTATATATATAGTGAAAATGTGAAGTGAGAAAGAAAAAGTTGATATCTTGGGGAAAAAGAAAGCTCTAAAGAGAGAGGAAGAAAGTATAGAGGAGAATATGACGTGGAATGAAAGAAGAAGAGAGTGGATGATAAAACAGAGAGCATGAAGTGAAAGGAAACACTGTATGGATAGGGAAAGACAGGATAGGAATAAATGGAAATGTGTGGATATGGGATGATGAGAAAGAAAAATTAGGTAAAATAAATACGAAGGGCTCACGGCGACGAGGGTAAGAAGCGGAAACTGGGCACGGAAGGGAGGAGCTAAGGGAGACAGTAGAGAGTGGAAGGAAAGAAGGAGGAGGAGGCGGAGCGACGGCGTTTTAGTGAACTCGAAGGGGGCGAAAAGAGAAAAAAAGGGAGAAAGAAATATAGAAAGGAGTGAGAGTAGCGTTTCGGAACTTTCTGGGCTAATAAATGAAGATGAAGGATTCTGGGAAGAGATAAAGGAAGGAGATGTACTGATGTTGAGTGAAACCTGGGTAGGTGAAAAGGATTGGAGGATAGTGAAAGAGAAGTTAACGAAGGGATAACCATGGCAAATGCAAGAGCCAAAGAAGGAGAAGGTAAAGGGAAGAAAGAAAGATAGTACGGTATCAAGAGTAAGGAAAGGATTGGAGGTAGAAAAGAATGTATGGAAATGAGATTTGAGGAAACAAATGGAGTAATGACGAGTATGATGAAGATAGGAAAAAAAAGGTGAGGACATTTTTTGTTCACATGAGAATAAGAAAAGAAGAAGGTTGGAGTGTGATTAGAAAATGGATGGCGAATAAGGATGAAGAATTGGTGTTGATAGGGGGTGATATGAATGCTTGGATGGGGGAACAGGGGATTCGGGATAAGGGACAGAGAGAGTGGGACTTTTACGAGAAAATCCAAGCACAAACAGGTGGACCAGGAGGGTAGGACTCTGTTGGGAATTCTGGGAGAAACTAGGTGGTTCATTTGCAATGGGAACTCGGAAGGGGATAAAGAAGGCGAAATTACGTTTGAAGGAAAAGGGGAAACACTTATAGACAAAATTCTGGCAGAGGAAAGGATAAGGATGATGTTGACAAGAATGGAAGTAGGGAACGTAATAGGGTCAGAACACTTCCCAGTCCTTGCAACGTTGAAATTCGGGAATTGGAGTAGAGAGTGAAGGAAAAAGGAGGAGATAACAGAATAAAAAGCAAAGATGGGCAAATAATCAATGGATGAGCTAAGAGAATATACGGAAAAATGGAAGAAGAGAATGAAATGATTCAAGATTGGGGAGGCGTGGATGAGATTTTGGCTAAGATGAGAGGATGGGTATAAAGAATAATGGAAGAAGTTAGGAAGAGTGAGGAAGGAAGAAGGAGGAAGAGAGAATGACGGGATGTGGAATGTTCAGAGAGTAAAGAGCGTATATAGTTATGGTTAAAAAATTGGAAAAGAGGAGAGATAGATAGAAAGAAATGTAATAATAGAAAAAGGCAACACGAGAAATTACTGGACGTCAAAGAACTGGAGAAGAAAGCGATGTACATGAATGTGGTAGAGAAAGCAAGAAAGAAAGGAAGCGAATGGAAGGTGAATAATAGAGAAAGGAGTGAATGGAAAGAAATCAATGAAGAGATAAGTATGGATGAATGGACGGTATATTTCGAGGAATTGTTAGGACGAGTAAGTAGCACGGTGAGGGCGGAACGTAGAAAGATCAAGGAGGGAGGTATGGGAGGTGAGAATGAGGTGACTAGTGAAATAATGAATCAAGTCATTGAGAAATTGAAAATGAAAAATACGACAGGAGAGGATGGGCCGGAGAATAAAGCATTGAAATTTGCCCGAAGAAAGGTTTGAAAAGTGATTTGGGGAGTATGTTATGGAGTGTGCAGAGAGAAAGGATGGCAGAAGGAGTGAAGAACAGGTTTGGTAGTTCCTTTATTAAACAAGGGAGAGGAAAGAAAAGTTGAAGATTATAGTGGAATCACTCTCATGCTAGTAACGTATAAAATATACGCGGAGGTGCTCAGGAAGTGATTAGTAGATTTTAAGACATATTTTGACTCGGTAAATAGGCCAGGTTTGTGGACGGCAATGAAAGAAAGAAGGGTGGTCAAAGAGGTCTTTACGGATACAAAGACAAAAGTGAGAATCAGGTAACAGAGAGAAGAAGAGTTCTGGACAGGGAGGGGTTCAAGCAAGGATGCCTACTAAGCTGGTTGTGAATGTGACGAAGACAAATATAGTTTGTGTCAGAAAGTAAAAGTGTAAAGTGAAGTATGGATGGACTGTAAATAGGGAAATGTTGAAGATGGTAAAGGAATTTCGTTATTTAATATTCTGGTTCGAACCGTGAGGTGGAAATGACCTTCAGGAGAAGAAAAGGATAAAAATTGCGAGTAATTTGATGGGTTAGGTGTGGGGGTTGGATAAAGAAGATTCAAAGAGGACTGGAAGATGAAAGTGTGGCTGTTTAATTCATTATTATGGTCAGTGATGTGTTATGGAGTGGGGATTTCGGGGTGAAAGGAGTACAAAAAGGTGGAAAACATGCAAGGTAGATTTCTGACGTGGGTTGTGGGAATGAGTTGGAGCTGCCCTGGTCATATGCTGAAAGAAGAAACAGGGAGAGCGAAATTGGTGATAAGGCAGAGAAAAAGGGTCTGTAATTTTGAAGAGAAACTTGAGAGTGGCAAGGGTAGCAAAGTTGCACAAGTATGCCTGCAGGAAAGAATAAATACAGAGAGAAGAGAAAACACAGGACATCCAAGATGGGAGCAGTAGAGATGGCAGGTTACAAGGAAATGGAGAATTTTTTGCGAGGGGTGGAAGTGGCAGAAAGAAGAGGAAGAAATGAACAAGGAGCAGGAAGAGAAGAGATGGACAAGATTATGGAGTTAAATCAAATAAATGGTATGAATTGGTTAGGATGAAAGGGGTTCTAGAATATTTAGGAAAGTTGAGAAAGGAGTGCAGGTGATTTAGGATATTAATTTTGAGAATATGAGAAGGCAATAATGAGTGTAAATATTGGATGAGTGAAGAAATGAAAATGTGTTGTGTATGTGGTTATGAAAGGGAATCGTAGGAGCAAGTGTTGGAGAGATGTACAGGGAAAGAGGAAGGGGGAAAGAGCGTGGTAGATAGAGTTAGGTGGATATTGAGCGGTTGTGGACAAAAGGGAAAAGTGGATAAAGAATTTATAAGAGAAAAGAAAAAAGAGAATGCCGGTAGGAGGAAAAAACCAAAATCGCGACTAAAATTGATACAACAGGACTATGTGTGAGGTAAATTTTTGTTACGAGACTTGGAAAAGCCTAAAGGAAAATGATAAGAGGAAATGAAAGCCTTGGAAGGTCTTGCGCAGTAGGTTCAACTTTCAGCCCAGCAGTTAAATGATTAATCCAAAAAAATAATTTTCTACCTTGCGCTTTGCGCTCAGACATATTTGAACCTAGCGCTTTTATTCTTTGCACCTTGAATGCTTGAATAAAACTTGATCAAAAACATCTCTTTTTCATCCCAGTATGTGTATGCATCTTTATATTCTGAATTTTTTGTGTAATCAAGTATACCTAAAGATTAAATTGCTCAAAGCTCTGTAGGCTTTCAAATGCACATTTTCATCGTAAAACTCGCGCTTTGCGCTTGGATTTTAATGCGATGAGATTGGGCCCACACAGCAGACAGATTTTTTACTCTTCTGTCATTTGGCTTAAAATTAGAATTTTCAACTCATTCATTATCGCTCGTCGAGGAATACTGGGTAATGAACTTGTTCTTCCGATTGGAACCTATAAAAGGTGTGCCAAACCTTGATTTGATCCATTAATTCTGTCGAGAGTTATAGTGGTTACAGAAGAACGGACAGACAGACGCCATCGCCAAAACTTGATTTTCGGTTTCAGGGGGTCTCAAAACGTGGAGCTTCGTTAAAAAACCTGTGGTGTGAAATTTATGACAATTCTAATACTTTCTCGATCATAGATTGTGAAAATGTAAAAGAAAATATGTTAAGAACGTAGTTAAATTTTCAATAGAGAAGATTAATTTTTTCCCAAACAAGAAAAATTTAAAAATATATATATGAATTTCAAACCCAATTATTCAATTTCTAAAGCAGAAAAAATTATAAATTTTTGAGCAATAACTTTATAGTTAAAGTATCAGTTAGGAAAAAATAATTGAAAAGAAATGATTTTGCAAAGAAATAATTAAGTTTTCAATTAGGAAGATATGTTTCTTCACAAAAAAATACGAAGGTCATAGCTAGGTATTGATATAATTCAACCCCAGGAGATCGAAAATACAATTTAAGGAAAAGTTAATATGTATGTTTGTGCGTGTGCAACTCTTTCCTGTTCGCCATATCTCAAAAAATAAAAAATGTATAATGAGCTATTCAAACGTAGTTTTATTGCCTATGGAGATTGAAAAAATATTTCACCTTTCTTATATAAAAAAAATCTTTTTTGATATTCACAATACGATAATATTATATGAAGCGTATTCTTGCGCGTCCTTGAGACGCATCGATTAACCTAGTATTGAACCTTCTATGACCCACCAGTGCTGATTCATGAATTGTCGAAAAACTGTGTGTATTCTGTTTATATAAGAAAAACTTGTTTCACATTAGCGATACTACAGTACTGCAACTGATATGTTTGTTCTCGTCTTGGAGACGCATTTGATTACCGAAAGTAGAAACCTCTCGTGACATACCAAAACCTGCCAATATCGCTTTTAAATTTTTGAACAACATTATTTTCCTTCTTTCATGTTTGGGGAATTTCAGATTTTTTTATTATGAACCGGAAACCAACATTATTAAATACAATATGAATGATTCAATATGGCTAATGAAGATTATACATTGCTCAAATGTTCACATGTCATAAAACTTTCTATTCTAAGATTTTCGCAAATGGTATATCAAGTAGTTGGCAGGATAGATGGCATGAGGCTCTGGATTCTCCTAGCTTCAACAATGATAAGCATTGTTATCATTGTTACAATGATAAAAACAGTTATTGATGATAACTGTTGTTATCACCAAACAAAAAAAAGCGCGTTAAGCGAGCGGAAACATAAGAGCTTCAATGTAGACAAAATAAATGAAGGAATGGATATTGGATTATTATAGTTCATTTTTTGTATTTGAAATAATTAATTACATTAAATCTATTTTAACTAAGGAAATTTTCCCGTCACTAGTGTACTTTTCTGACTTTATAGGTAGCATGGAGTATTAGTAACAGGCTCAAACTGTGTGTCAAAATTTGTCCCCATTTTTCAAGGCATAGTTGAGGAGGATGTCGGTGTTTTATTCATGATTCAAATTCATCAGGAGATTCTCCTTCTTTCATAAGTCAGGTGCACCTTATGCGACATACCCTATATTTTCACGAAATCCACGGTCATTCGAGATCCCCACAGGAAAATCTTCTACTGATTCTACTGTAGCACGCTGAAATCCTGGTGCTCTTATATCTTTGTGATATTGGTGAGTTCAGTGGATTGTGGAACACTACAGTGGAACCGGGAAATTTGTAATGTCAATAACAAATATGATAGTAAATCAGGAAACATTGAATTGATATAGAGCAATTTATATATGCATTTTGGAATCAAAGTTAGGCTTATTAAATAAAAGACTTGTACTCAGCGTCGGCACGACGAGTACCTACTCTGAAGCAATCAAGAGTTTTTTTTGCTCGCTTGCTCTCGTTTTTTGCGTCGCGATATTCAAAACTCCCTCTCCCATCATCCTACACTTTTCTCTTCTTCACTCACACATGCAACAAGATTTACGCTCTGTTATTTTTTTGCGAAGCTTTAAGCAAAGCAGTTTTACTCAAGCGTCTTTCAGTGATTTCAGTTATCTATATTTTAGGTACATTTGCCTCTAGTCCATGTGCGGGCCCTTGTCAGCACAACCCGGCAATTGTACCTTCAAAGGGTATTCTGTAGTTCAGCGATCTATGAGTTCATGTGTTGTTCACAGAATTTGAATAAAAATAATCACAGCACTGGAAAAACTCGCTCGATGGCAAGGATTCAGAGTTTTTTTACGAAAACCTGTCACTGAAATATGGAGTGGTCCATTGAATTGAAAATCTAATTGCCCAGGGACACCCTGATCTTTTTGTAGGAAGTAGGCAAAGAGATTCTTAGTATTTTTTATGAGTTTTGACGGTCATCTAGAATTTAACGCTAGGCTCTTTGCTCTCGACGATTCACTTATTTCGCTTGAGATGATTCTTTATGATCTTATCAGAGTATAGTAATGTATGAACTGAATTTTGTCTGAAGCAACCATAGAATATGGTTATCATATGGACGACAAAATATAGAGTAGACCTTAAAGACACTTCCAGTCGATAAAAGTTCGTTGATTATATGCACCTTACCTCTGGGTTATTCGTGCATATACTTCGATTGGTCCAAATAAAACTTTTGGTTAATCTGAGCAAATATTTTGCTTTATGCAAGGTAATATTTTATTTTATTTGAATGAGTGTTTTAGTTGGTCTAAGAAAAGATTTTGGCCGATTTAACAGAAATTTGTAGTTCATATATCCATGAAGTACCCAGCACAATTTATGTTCTATAAAGTTCTGTCTATAAAGAATCCTTTCCGATGCAAATACGAAAGTCTTATCTAACATAATTAGTCTTCTGAACTTTCGGTGAGGAATGAAGTATCTGCAAAGAACATGCTTGCCATCCCAGTAGTGCTCGATTCATTTGGAGTGATTCCATGGAATGAAGTAAAGCTGCTGGTGTAGACAGTATTAGCGCTGAAATGCTTGAATACGGTGGCGAGTACATACCTCACAGGTTATGGGAATTGATGAATTTATGTATCGAGACGGGAAAAGTTCCAGACGATTCGAGAAACGCGAATCACGTTCCCGTATATAAAAGAAAGGGAGATGAAAACAACTGCCATAATTACAGAGGTATTGGCTTACTAAGTAACCTAAGTAAAATATACTCAAAAATACTTATTCGTAGGGTAATTGAAATTACGGAAGAAAAGATATGGAAAGTCCAAAGTGGATTCATGCCAGGAAGATCATGTACAGATTAGATATTTAGCTTAAGACAGATCACAGAAAAAAAGCTTGAGAGGAGAAAAGAGAGTTTTCTGTGCATTCGTTGACCTAGAAAAAGCATTTGACAAGGTAAATGGAAGTAAGCTCTGGGAATTCCTTTAAGAGTACGAAGTCCATGGATGGCTCCTACGAGCAATACAAACTATATATGCAGGTAGTAAAGAGAGTGTAAGGGTTGATGAGAAACGGAGTGACTTTTTGATATTGGGTAAGGCGTGAAACAAGGATGTCTTATGTCCTCATGGCTATTTATCATATTTATGGATAAGTGGCTAAGAATGGCCCTTTCTGACGAAGGAGGTATAGATCTCGAAACAGTGAAGGTGCGTCGATTGGCTTTCTCAGATGACAAGATTGTTATGGCAGAATCAATCGAGGACTTGCAAAGAATGTTGAATGAACTTAATACAAGCATAAAGAACATGGGCCTCAAAATCAACGTAAATAAAACAAATGTAGTGGTGTTAAAAGAAAAAAGTGAGAAAACAATGTGCAACATTGTCCTAAATAATGAGAAATTAGAGCAAGTTGACAAATGCGTATAGCTGGGTAGCCTATTTACTATCGGCAGAGCAGGGTCCATTTTCAGAAATAAAAACAAGTAAATAATAACTAAAATGATTATATATATAATTCTATATTTGTACCGACTGTACAATACGGTAGCGAGACATGGACATGTCAAGAAAAGGACAAGAGTAAAATTGCCGCGTTTGGCATGAAACCTCTGGGCACAATATGCCTGAAAGATTTTCAATATATGGTATTAAAATTTAAGGTCCGTTTTTTATAGGTTTCCTACCTATAATTTAGCTAAATATATTTCAAATCGTTAAAAAACAGTTTCTGAAAAAGCTCAAGTGTTTGTAAAACATTCTTCGGACTTAAAAGAAAAGCTCGAAAGTATTAAAGTTCCTCATTCACATTCAATAGTTTCACTTGATGTAGTATCAATGTATGATAGCATTCCATTGAACCCTACATTAGATAGCATTGAAGAAAAATTAAATATTAATGAAAACTTGACAAAAATCACTGGAAACGAATTTTTAATTGCTACTAGAACCGTGTTCAATAATAAAATATTTTCTTCTAATAATAAACCTTACAAACAAATTTAAAGATGTGCAATGGGCTTTCCATCATCTCCTATTTTGGCAAATTCAGTAATAGAGGATCTTGATAAAAGGGCTTTTGATAATTTAAGTTTGACTCCTATTATTCACAAAAGATACGTGGATGATATCCTAGCTATCATGGCATGAGATGAAATAGATGAGCTTATAAATACTTTTAACAATTTATAGGATTCAATCAAATTTACTATTGAAAAATAAACAAATAATTCAATAAGATACCTTGATTCATAATTTGTAAAAACTTTAGAAAGAAAGTTAATCACAAATTGGCATACAAAACTTTCATGGTGAGGTTTCAAATCATTTATAGATTCTTCCGCGCAAAAAGGACGATTTTTTATTTTTAAACATCATATTTAAATTGAAACATTTCCTTCTTCAAGCGATAATTTAAGAAATAAGCCGCACATAGTAGAAGAAACGCCTTAGGTGGAAATATCAACTAATACTGTATATGTTACTATATTTTGTGGTTGAAAATTCATCTATTTGGTTTCAAATTGATTTTGTTACAAATTTATATTTCTCGGTTGAAAAATATATTCGAGAT
>JAABKJ010008483.1:0-11440 GCA_011634705.1 Andricus grossulariae | reverse complement strand
GTATAACCCATCATTATACATCATAAACATAATAAACATAATCATAAACATATATATATATATATATATATATGTAACATAAACATATAACATAACATAACATATAACATAACATAAACATATATAATCATAAACATAATCATAAACATAATATTTAAAATATTCATAAGATAACTTTTGAAATGTTAGTATGCTCCATTTCACCAGGTTTGAATAATTTTGACTTTTTACATTTTATTATACGTAGATATGAAGGACCACCCTCGTATAAACCCTACCGTAAGGACATAAACGTGCACTGTTGGAAAAGTGACATTTGTGCACGTGAAAAGTTGGGCAAGTGACAACTGTGCACGTTCACAGTTGGGCAAGGGACAATTGTGCACGTGCACAGTTGGGCAAGTGATATATGTGCACGTGCACAGTTATGAAAGTGGCATCTTTGCACGTGCACAGTTAGGAATTTGACACCTGTGCACGTCCAAGTCCACAGGAGCCCATCTGTGCACGTCGAAATTTCGACGTGCACAGTTGTAACTTGGACAACTGTGCACGTGCACAGATGGTACTTGGACAACTGTACACGTCAAAATTTCGACGTGCACAGATGGGCTCCTGTGGACTTGGACGTTCACAGATGGAAGTGCACAGTTGTCCGTCTGGCCATCGACGTGCACAGTTGGGCACGTGCAAAGGTGCTACGTGCAAAGTTGTCCGTCACCCCTTTAGAACCTAGTACATTGATGTAAAAAAATGTATGTTACTTTATTGATAATTGTAACAGTATTACTTGTCATTTATCTTATAATATTATTAGTACCTAGTAATTAAATATTATTATTAATAATAAATGTAATAATCATAAATTCACGCGAAACAAAAAAGGGTTTATCCACAAAATACGTGAAGGGGATTTTCTGAAATTTTCAGCGCATCCCCTTCCCCCATGTAGGATGCGATGAGATTTGATCGACACCCCCCCCCCCACCCCACCCCTAAATCTATTTTGTAGCAAATTCAACTATTTTGTTCACCTTTCTTTCGAAAATTTTGATCTTTGTGGGTTAAAAATGAATTTTTTTCGGTCGAAAATTAACTTTTTTGCTGAAAATTCATATTTTCGGGTTGAAAATTTAACTATTTTGTAGAAAATTCGTATTGTCGGCTAAAAAATACAACGATTTGATAGAAAATTTAACTATTTGTTCGAAACTTGAAGCGCGAGAACCAACAGTCGCGCGCCATAGGCGCGCTCAAACTTGCGAGCGAAAATTCAACTATTTGGTTGAAAATTAATTTGTTTTAGGTTTGCTGTTAAATTCCTAATTAAAAGTTGAACTAGTTTTTCAAAAATGAATGATTTTAAGATTCATAATTTAAGTTGGAAATTACTCTATTTGGTTGAAAATTGAAGAACTTTGTTAACATTTAATTTTTTTTTAATTGAGTTTTTGTACATTAAAAATGAGTTTTTCAACATGGAAATTTAACTATTCCACTTTGGGGTAGAAATTGATTTTTTTTAGTTCAAAAACTCAAATATTTGGTTGAAGATTCATGTAATTGATTGAAGATTTTTTTTTTGTAGAAAATTACTCTTCTTGACGAAAAATTCAACTATTTGGTTAAAAAAGTAGGTATTTTATTGGAAATTCGTTTTTTTTTTCAAAAAAATTATCTTGTTACAAAATACAATCATTTAGCTAAAGATGTATGCATTTTGTTGAGAATTCGTCTTACTGTAGAAAATTTATTTTTTGCTGAAGATTCATCTTTTTGGTTGAAAATTAAATTATTTTGTTGAAAATGTACTGTTTTGTAGGAAGCTCGTCTTTTTCGCTCGAACTATTTTTTGAAAAATTCCTCCTTTTTGGTTCAATTCATCTTTTTTTAATTTTAACTAAAAATCTTTTCTTGGTTCAAACACCAAATATTACATTTTCTGTTCAGAATATATATTTTTTGGTCTAAAATTCATGTTTTTTTTGTCTTTTCTTGTAGAAATAAAAATAAAAATACAATCTTCTTGCTTGCAAATTTAAATACTTACTTGACTCACTTGACTGAAAAATCTTTCCGAGTTGAGAATTCAAGTCTTTTCTTGAAAGTTCGTCTTTCTATTTAAAAATTCATCTCTTTTGGTATATCTTTCATCTCTTTTGGTATATCTTTCATCTCTTTTGGTAGAAATACAACTTTTTTGTTGAAATTGAATCTGTGCTGCTTGATGATCCAACTATTTTGTGAAAAAGTCGTATGTTTTTGGTTCAATTCATCTGATTTTGATTGAAAATAAAAATCTTTTCTTGCTTTAAATATCAACTATTACATTTTTTGTTGAGAATTCATCTTTTTTGGTTGAAAATTCAACGACTTGGTTGAAACTTGAGCTACTTTGTTTATTCACAAAAACAGTAAGATTTTCGGTTACGTCTGTTTATACTTCTATTAGGAAAAAAGTATTTAATTCCCTTCGTAAATCACTCAGTATTGTGAAAGAAGTGGTCCGAGCCTCCCTAAATCTAAAATAATGAACAAGATCACGAAACAGAATTTCATCCCTCTTAAAAGGTTTCTGATTAGTTAAAATCGTAAGCGATTGAAGATGGGGTTTCAAAGTGTCTCTATCACGCAATTTTTCAAATAAAAGACTTCTCGAAAATATAGGGAATCAATCACTTGGAGCGACTTCCTTAGTATCAATTTGCCATTTGGTATTCATTCGCCGGTCTAAAGTTTGTCACCAAAGAACTCCCGTAGGATACGCTATCTTCCCACGCAGTCTAATGTTACTGTAACGTTCTTCGTATATAGAGTGCTGGGAAAAAGAACGAATAAATCCGGTATTTAATACTAACCTGAAGCCATAAGATCACTGATACGGGTCTCTCAGAATCTCCTGGGATATCCCCATATATATTTCCACAACCCTAAAAAAAGGAAAGTTCTCATTTTTTAGCTCTCAGCAAAAGTAGTAAACCCAAGCTTGGTCAGCCATCCAATGAGAGAAAATGTCTTTATGTCACCGTGAGTTAAAACTGATTTTTTTTATTTCCTTTTCCGTGTGACTGATTACGATCTTATGATTGATTATAATTTGTGAGTGATCAGTTGTTAACTTTTCATTTTGAGGAGATGAAAATGTAATTGGAAGTGTTCCAAATTTAATCATTTTAATTGCGAAGCCTTGAAAAGTAGGCTTTAAAGTTAAACATTTGTTATTGAAAAATTGTAGATATTTTGAGTGAAAATATAAAAATGCACCTATATACCTTTTTTATTCCGCTCCGTGCTATAAGAGAATTGAATATAAAAAGATTTTGAGAAAATATTATTAAATAAATGGCAATAATTCATAATTATATTTTTATTTATAGCGACTTTATTCAGTCTTCACACTCTTTCACATATGCTCCCTTTTGCCCCTCTTAAAAGAATCTTCTTTTTGACCTGTCTTCAAGAAACTTCACCTTTTCCTCGATTTTCGCTTAAATGCGAATTTTTTGTTTGAAAATTCATCTTTATTAGTCGAAAATAAACCGTTTTGTTAAAAATTCAACAGTCTTCTGAAAAATTCACCTTTATGGCTTGAAAAATCAACTATTTGGTTGAATATGAAATTATTTCGTTGAAAATTCAACTATTTTATTAAAACGTAATCTTCTTTTGTCGGAAATTCAAATTTCTTGTTGAAGATTATTCTTTTTAGATCGAAAGTTCACCTTTTTGATTGAAAATGCAACTGTTTCTGCTTAAAGTTTAATTGTTTTTGTTTGAAAATTTGATCATTGGATAGATAATTCCTCTTTGTAGATTTAAAATCAAACTATTTGGTTAAAAATTTAACTATTTTGTTTAAAATATAATTAATTTCTTGAAAATTAAACTATTTTGTTAAAAAGCCATTTTTTTGTACGAAAGTCAACTATTTGTTTGACGATTGATATATTTAGTTGAACATTGCATTATTTGGTTAAAAATGTAACTATTTTGATAGAAAAATCAACTATTTGGATTAAAAATTAGTATTTGTCGATAGAAAATTCATCTTTTTGGTTGAAACTGCAACTTTTTTTGATTTTAATTTGATCTTATTTTTTGATCCCGCCATTTTGTGGACAATAATCTTAGTAGATTAACAATTAACCTATTTTGTTGAAATGTCAACTATTTTGTTTACAATGTAACTCTTTTCTTGAAAATTAAACTATTTTGTTAGAAAGTCATTTCATGGTCGGTAATTCACCTGTTTTGTTGAACATTAGTCTTTTTGGATAGAAAATTCATCCTTTTAGATTGAAAAATCATCTTTTTTGGTAAAAAAGTTATCTTTCCTGGTTGAAATTTAACTTTTTTGTGGAAAATTTGTCTGTTCGGATTTAAAAGTCTATAGTTACCTTGTTGGTTAAAAATTCACCTTTTATGGTTGAAAAATATTATTATTTATTTAAAGATTAAATTATCTTGTTGCAAGTGCAACAATTTTGTTAAGACGTCATACTTTTTGGTTAAAAATTCAACTAGTTTGGTACGAAAATCAACTATTTGTTTGATAATAGAAATATTTAGTTGAAAATTGCACTATGTGGTTGAAAATTTAACTATTTTGGTAGAAAAATAAACTATTAGTTTAAAAATTAACTTTTTTGTTGAAAATGCATACTTCATAGTTGAAAATTCAACGGTTTTGTTAAGCATTAGTGTTTTTGGATAGAAAATTTGTCCTTTCGGATTGAAAATTTATCTTTTTCGGTAGAAAAGTCATCTTTCTTTGTTGAAAATTAACTTTTTTGTGAGAAATATATGTTCTCGAATTTAAAAATCTTCAATTATATTTTTGGTTAAATTTGGTTGAAAATTCAACAATTTTGTTTAAACGTCATCCCTTTTGGTTGAAAATTCAACTATTTTGGTACGAAATTCAACTATTTGTTTGACAATTAAACAATTTAGTTGAAAATTGCACTATTTGGACAAACATTAAACTATTTGGTAGAAAATTCAACTATTTGGTTGAAAATTACCTTTTTTGTTGGAAATTCATATTTCAATGATGAAAATTCAACTGATCTGTAGAAATTTTTTTTTCTTATCATGAAAATTTAACTATGTATTTTGTTGAGAATCAACTATTTTGTTGAAAAGTCGACTATTTGTTGAAAATTTGTATTTTTTTTGCTTGAATACAATTCTTTTTTATTTTGACTTGAAATATTTTTTGGTGCAAATATCAACAATTACATTTTTTGTTGAGCATTCATACTTTTTGGTTTGAAAGTGCAACTATTTGGTTTAAAATTAATCTATTTTGTTAAAAATGCAATATATTTCAACTTGAAATCTTAGGAATTTAAAGCATTTCAGTTTGAATTCAATATGTTACGAGTACCTACAATAATTTTCTTTCGAAAAATGTATTCCCCTATTATTCCCCTATTTTCATGAAATATCACCCTTTTCCCCCTACTTTGAGACCATTTTGGGCTTTGAAATATGTTGACGGTTCTACGCTTGATTGAAATTTCATCTACTTTCCAATTAATAAATTTCATCTCCTTTGTCCATTTGCAGCTTTAATCCTCCTTATTTTGGTTCGTTTCTTCGCGTTTTTTTCTTAGCATAAATATTTCCACCTGAAAAATTGAGAGGATTTTTCCAGAAGAGCTTTACTTTGGGCGTTCGTTTGAAGCACTTCGAAAAATGCATTGGAAAAATGAATCGCTGACCACTGAAAATCCCTTGATCGCAAGTGCACCTGTATTCTATTGGTATGGCATCCAAGTTGGCAAAATGCCAAACCTTTTTAGAAAAATCTTGATTTCTCGCCACTACGTGCTTTATTTCGACGTAGATGGGTCTCGATTTATATGACTTGAATCTGCATGTATGGTGTTATCGCTAGTTAATTATAAAGTCCAACCACCCGTAACAAAACGTGAAATTGCCACCCTCAATGCTTCAATGATTTTTTCGATTGCGTATTCTTTATTGTGTGTTAATAATGATGATTATAAATCTGTCATCCTGAAGGAAAAATTTGCTGTAGCATAAATATGATAACATGAATGGGGCTGTTCCAAACCTACGTCACACTGCCAGGGAGGGGGGTATCAGGTTTTGTGACGAATTTTGACGCAGGGGGAGGGGTTTACGCAGAATGTGACACCACACATGGGAAATATAAATGTGAAGAACCATTTTTTTAAATGCCCTTTTAAAGTCCCTTTTTTAAAGAATGCCTATTTCTCCCCTGTTTTTAAGAAACTTCCCATTTTTCTCGTTTTTTCTGAAATTAATTAATAGAATTAATTAGAACAATAGGAATAATAATTTTTTTTTTAGGAAAATACCAATCATTTCAAAAGATATTTCGAAGATATATAAATTTATACAATTTCTTTTTAAGTTGTATGAAAAATTGAAATTAGTTTAAAAGATATTTCGAAGGTTTAGAAGTTTTGAACAGATTCAAAAGTCGGTTTTGGTGGAAATTTCACCTTTTTGGTTATAAATGCAATTAATTACTTGAAAATTAATCTGTTTTGGTTCAAGATTCAACTATTCTGTTAAGAATTCGTCTTTTCTTTTCGAAATCAACTGTAATTTGTTAAAAATCAAATTTTTCAGCTGAAAATGTAACTGTTTTGTAGAAAATTAGTATTTTTTTAGTTGAAAATTAATTTTCTTAACTGTCAATTTAACTAAGCCATTTTCGCCTGAAAATTGATTCTTTTTAGTTAAAAATTTAACTAATAATTTCTTCATCGAGTATTCATCTTTTTTTGTTGAACATTCAACTGTAGGGTTGAAAGTTGAATTGCTTTGTTAAAAATATATTTTATAGGTTGAAGATTGAACTATTTGGTTTGAATAATCTTTTTTTTTTTGTTGAAAATGAATTTTCATACCTCAAAATTAAACTATATGTTGTTTTTGGTTGAAAATCATTCGTTTTTAATTGGAAATTCAACTATTAAATTTTTCATTAAGAATGCATATTTTTTGGTTGAAAATTCGTTCTGTTTTGGTTAAAAATTAGTTTCTTAAACTGCTAATGTAAGTATTACATTATTTGTTGAAATTTGATCATTTTTAGATGAAAATTCAACAATTTGGTTGACAATTATTGTATTATGTTGTAAATTTTTAGTTTTTGGTAGAAAATTATTCTTGTGGGTTGAAAATTTAACTGCCTAATTCCACCTTCAACTACTTTTTTGAGAATTCATTTTATCAGTTGACGATCCATCTCTTGGTAAAAAATTTAACTATTTTGTTCAAAATTGGTTTTTTCTTGATTGGAAAATAATTTTTTCAACTGAAAATTGAACTATTTCCTTATTGGTTGAAAATTTATAGTTTTTAGTTGAAAATTAAACAATTTGGTCATAAAATCATGTATTTTTGTGAATTTGTCTTTGTTAGTAGAAAATTATCCTCTTGATTGAAAATTCAACATGATTCAACAATCAATTATTTGCTTAAAAAATCATCTTTTCTGGTTGTAAATTCATCATTTTAGTCGAAAATTCATTTTTTCGGGTTGGAAATTTCACTTTTTTTTAGAGAAGTCGCCTTTTTCGTTTGAAAATTCAACAATCCGTTTAAATTATTATTCCTTAATTCACTGAAAAATCTTTCCGAATTCAGAATTCAACTCTTTTGTTAAAAAATCGTTTTTTTTTTGTTTAAAAATTTATCTCTTTTCTTAGCAATTTTATCTCTTTTTTTGTTAAAAATTATTCTATTTTGATTGAGGATTCAATACATTTTTCCTTAAAAATTCATATTTTTTGTTTGAAAATTAAACTACTTAGTTGAAAGTTGAACTTCGTCGTAAAAAATTTATTTTTTGTGTTGAAGATTCATAATTTTAGTTGAATAATCATCCATTTTGTTAAAAAGTCATTTCTTCGTTCGAAAATTCAACTATTTGGTTACACGTTTAACTGTTTCAATGAATATTCATATTCTTGGATGAAAAATTCTAATGTCTTCTAAAAACTTCATCTTTTTGGCTTGAAAATTCTACTATTTTTGGTTGCAGTTCAAACTTTTTTGTTTCAAAATTCAATCATTGTGTCCACAATTAGTCTTTGAAAGTTTAAAATTCAACTATATGGTTAAAAATTCGTCTCTTTTGCTTGGAAGTTGAATTATTTGTTTGTAAATGCAACTGTTCGGTAAAAATTCATATTTTTGGGTTTAAAAGTCAGTTGTTTTCTTGAAAATGCAATAGATTTCGCCTTGTAATTTTAAGCGTTTCATATTGAATTCAATATTACGAGGGCCGTTTGATAAGTCAGTGAGTTTTCGACTAAAAGATTTTTTTCTTGGCAAATGAGCGTTTTACTTCTCAACATAATCTCCTTTTAGCTCGATACGTTGAGTCCAGCGTTTTTCCAATTTTTTTATTCCTTCCAAGTAATAGGTTTTCTCAAGGCCCTCAAAACAGGCGTCCGTTTCGGTGATGACCTCTTCATTCGACCCAAATCACTTACCGCCCGGCCATTTCTTCAGGTTTGGAAACAGGAAATAGTCGCAGGGGGCTAAATCTGAAGAATATGCTGGATGAGGTGGCATTTCATAGCCCAATTCATGGATTTTTGCCATCGTGACTACACACGTCGGTACCCTTGAATTGTCCTGATCAGTGATGGGTGAGTAAAATACCCCAGGTAATTTACGTGTTTTTTTACGGTAAATTACTAGGTATTTTACGTGACTAGTTTCTTACACGATGTAAATTACGCGTATATGGGAATTTATCACTTTACGTTCGGTCGTTCTGCGCCCGCGGTTCCCGTTTTCCTCCTCAAGCATAACTTTTAAAACTTGTGATTATCTAGATCATCTTGATATTATTTTTATAATTTGTATTGAAAAAATATAAGCATGAGCAGAGGCGGTAGGCCAAAACATGATAGCTACAGTGAATTATAATAGCTTTCATGTTTACAAAAAATGAAAAAAGTGTGGCCAATTGCAAGGGTTGCCGCAAAGTACACATTTTTCAAAAATTGAACATATAAACATATGAACAGCTTTTCTGCTATTAAATATTAAATTGATCAATATTTTTGTATAATAATAATATGTATATGAATGTGAAAAATAACTACAAATTACAAAGGCTTTTTAGGTTAGAATAATTCACTGGTATTCCTAAAAAAATTATATTAAAATATATACCAATTACAAATATTTAAATGAACAAAAATAACAATATTTCACAATTATTGACATACCTGTGTTCCAGAAGGCGCTTGTGAGCAACATTATTTATTATTATGTTGTAAAGTAAACATTGCGCTACATTTTTATGATCTTTATTATTTTTATTCACTTTTACACGTTTAAAATTAAGGTCATTCCATGGAATTTATGGAAGCAGGCGTGTTTTAAATTATTTTTTAAAATTGTTCCAAACTTCTCAATATCTTTTTAAATAAGTGGAATTTTTCCTAAAATTTTTTTTTAAATTCTGCAAAATGCAAAATTTGCCTTAAAATCTTCCAGAAACTTTTCAGACAGGTTCAGAAATATTTTGAAATGTTTAAACAAATTTTTTAATTTCATCTTGAAATAAATTTTTCAAAATAAGATGTATTTTAATATTCCCAAGAATCTTCAATAGAAAACTTTCTTATTCCCTTCAAACCTTTCAAAACTCTCAAAAATCTTTTTTTTTCGAAATCTTCAAAAATCCACATTTCGTTTTTACATATCATGAAATCGTTTCTAGTTTAAAATTATTCTATAAATTTTTTCAAAATTTTTGAATATCTTTTAAACTGATTCGATTTTTTCATTACATCAAAAAAGAATTACTTTAAGATCTTCAAAATTCTTTTTCGGCAATTTTGGAAATCTTTTGAAATTGTTTGAAACCTTGTTCAATTTTATATGAAAATTAATTTATCAAAATAAAAAATAATTTAAATTTTGCCAGGATTCTTAAAATAACTTGGTTATTATCTTGAAGCCTTTAAAATTCTTAAATCCCTACTTTTTTGAAATTATCATAATCTAAATTTCCTTTCAAATTTTTTTAAATCCTACAAAATAAGTACAATTTCCCAACAATCTTCCAGATTCTTCAACATAATTTTGGATATCTTTTGGAATATTCGAATAAAATGATGTTTGAAAATAAAAACAAAAAAACCATTTTCAATTTTCTATGAATCTTTAGACAATTTTTTCTTTGAAATCTTTAAAAATCGATTTAAATTCCGGATTCAATTTTGGAAATAATTTGAAATAATTTTCAATGTTATCTTAAAATTAATATTTCAAAGTAAAAAAACATTTTTTTAAAAATTGTTAGGATGTTGTAATCTTGCAAAATGCAAAATTGTTGCTTTAAAATCTTCTAAATTATTTGTAAAACTAATTTTTTGAAATTTTTTCAAAACGTCTTAATATCTTTTAAAGTGCTTTGAATTTTCTATAATTTTTTTTAACTGAAAAATTTAAAAAATTGCTTTATAATCTTCCAGAGTTCTTTTCGACAATTTTGTAAATCTTTTGAAATCTTTTAAAAGGAAACTTTTATTCTCTTGAAACCTTTCAAAATTACTAAAACGCATGTTTTTCCGAAATCTTCAAAAATCTACATTTTGTTTTAAATTTCTTGAAATCGTTCCAAGGTGTGAATAATTTTTGAATTTTTTTTTAAACTTCTCAATATCTTTTAAAATGAGTAGCATTTTTCCTGAAAAAATTTTAAATTCTGCAAAATGAAAAAATTGCCTTAAAATCTTCCAAATACTTTTCTGACAATTTTGGAAATCTTTCGAAATGTTTCGAAATCTTGTTCAATATTATCTAGAAAAGTTTTTCATTCTTAAAAAGATTCTAAATTTTGTCTTCGAAATCTTTAAAAATCGATTTTTTAACTTACATGAAATCTACATTTTGTTTTAAATTTTATGGAATCTTTGCGAAACTTCTTAATATTTCATAAACTAACACGAATTTTTGGTAAAAAGTTGTAAAAGTGCACAATTGAAACATTTTGTTCAAATGTTTGTTACATCATTTTTCTAAATTTTCGAGAATCATTTTTTAATATTCTCTTAAAATCAATGTACCAAATGAAACATATTAATTTTACAAGGAGTTTTAAGACAACTTTTTTATTCTCTTGAAATTTTCAAAATTCTCAAGGCAAAATGAAATGCTCGGCAAAATTCTATCCATTATTCTCGTTCATAAAAAAAAACCTTGATAAAATTTCAGTCACTTTCATTTCAGAGTGCCACGAAAAATAGGTCAGGTTTTAATAAATGAAGACACTCAACACTGTATTTATTCTGGTAATTAAATAAATCGTTTTATTATGAAGTTCTGGTAGACGCGGCAGATATTTAAAGGCTCACATAGAGTATCGATGAACAAACACACAAGTAAGCTTAGCACTTAACATTTCGGCACA
>JAABKJ010008482.1:0-11440 GCA_011634705.1 Andricus grossulariae | reverse complement strand
CGCCAGCGTGGCTGCCAAGGCTGCAGTATTGAAACATAGGACAATCACTATACCATCTGAGCCACGATGACTCCCTTCAATTAATATTGTTTCAACTTTGTTACATGCTTATTCTGAACAATATATCTCATCTTAGGATCACATAAATATTCACTAATGTTGAAAAAACATTTCTTTGTTTCTAACAAATATTTGGTAAAATTCGGGGTATGCTTCTTTGATCCAAGCGATCACATATTCCAATTAAGAAAAACTTTTACTACAGCAGATGGACATTAATTTTTCTGACAGAAATGTTTTATTGATTTAAAATCACATTTGACTATATCAACCACCTAGTTTTCAAACACAAATCTTTTATTTCTTTCAACCGTTAACAACGTTCCTTTGCCTAGTTAATATTTTGACTGACTGAAATAAGTATTAATTTGCAACAATAATTTCATACCTCTGGTTTAGATAAAGCCACAAGGAAAAAAAGTTGAGCTGTGGAACCTAAGTTATGCCTCATAACAGCTCAACGTATAACTGGAAACTAACGAACGAATGCACAGAAAAACAGGATCATTTTGGTTGCAGCTCATTTGTTCTGTTCTCGAAATAAGTTTTTTTTTTCTCAAAATAAGAATACTTCAAGTGTGAAACTATAACAGGAACATAGCTTTTTGTTGCAAGTCAAAAAAACACTGAATCGGCGTACTTTTGACGATCGGCGTTTTTCTGTGTGTATAAAGATCCCTGGATCAGCCAAGTAATTATCTTTGGACTTATTTGAGCATTTTCCCTATACCGGATATATAATATAGTCATTGAGTTTCTGTCCAGGTAATAATAATTTACAGGTGTTTCGATTGTAGGCCATTTTTAAATTGAGATAACAAGAAAAGCGAGGAAAACAACACACTTGACCTCCAAGCAAATTATGCCGAATTCAGGGATATTCATTTTCTCGATACCAGACGAAAAACTGGCTACTATAAGTTTATATATTTCCATCCCTACTCAATGTTTCCCTTATTTAAACATAATAAAAGTACACACATGTGATGGAAATAATAAATTCTGAGAACAGTTTATATAAAGTAACTAAACGTTTTACTTAAACTAACTAAACGTTTTACCTATAATCTAAGATTCTAAGCGAACAGATTCTTTAAATTGAATAGATTCTAGACTCGCTCGTGCACCTCAAGAAATTCTTTTTCGTGCATTTCTTTGTATGATGAAATGTATTGTAGCACTTAATCAGTGCAATCATTTCTTTGAATCAAGTAAATTTTCTTTGATTAAAAAAAATGTTTAGGCACAAAGTAAAGGTGGTTGTTCATTAACGATATCACCCCCTAAACTGATAATCCCTCTTTGTACTTGGAGGCTAAGTAAGGTCGGTGGTTTTTGGGGGCGACTTAAATCCGCACCCTCGGTTATCGGGGCTCGTGAATCAAACGCTTAATTCGATTCTGTCGTATGTTATAACGAGTCACGGAAATAATGTCCAATGATATTAACATAAGTGCTCTCGCGTATACAGTGTACCCGACAATGAAACGTGATATCAATCGTATCTGATGGACCTACGACTCGTACTTTCCCTTGCGACACGCTACCTTTCCAGACTACTTTTCAAAAAGCCCCGCACGGAACATGCTAATTACTTTTTCTTTTTCCTCCATTTGCGGGAAGTACAGAATGCAGCACACGGCCTTTCTTCCACAAAAATAAAATACGAAAATTTTACTTCCGTTCTGGGACTGGGAATACCGAACTCCTTCCCGCACCGAGATAAATTATTTCTCGGGGAGAAATAAAATACTCTTCCAGGCATATATTTCAAGACGAAAAATGGATTGCCAATTCATTTTTCCAAGATTATTTTTACATGTCAACGAGGGTTGGACCTTTAGAAAAAAGTTTGGCAGCGATTCATAATGGTATAAATTTAGGGAGAATAGGCATCACAGTGGCTCAGCAGTTCAGTTGTAGGGAAAATAGGGGATTTTTTAAGAAAGGGGGAATTTTTTTTCTTTCGAAAATATCAGCATAATGAAAAAAATCAATAAATGCAACACTTTTATAAGAAACCACGAATTATATTAAACTGGAAAACAAACACGCGCATGATTATTCATTGGTTTGTCTCACGCAATTTTTAAATTAAAATCTAAAGTTAATATTAATTAATACAAAAATTTCGTATTTTACATAGTATTTATTATCTAAAATAAAAGCAAAGCAAAGACAATATTTTTGGTAATTGATGAAAATTGATATATAACTTCAGCATCAATATATAATATTTTTGTGAAATGTAGATAATCAAACCCTTGTATTGGTTAAAAATACCAATATCCAACGAGACTGTTGTACATAATGATAAATTAAATTTTTTAACTCACATTATTTTTGTTTAAAATAACCGATTTCCGTTGCAAACACTAACATGCCCTATTACTGTTAAAATATTGTAAATATTCTTCCAAAAGTAATGAGGTTTTATTAGAAGTACAGATACTCAGTATAAACCGTCAACAAAACCAAAAATTAAAATTGTAAAAAAATTATGAATTTAATGACTGAATTGCCAGAGAAAAAACGCTAACATATCCTGTTATCATTAAAAAATATTGTAAATATTCTTTGAAATATAATGATTTCAAAGCTTGTCATCTTCTTTGAAATCCAATGATTTTTTATTGAAAGTACCGATTTCCAGTAGAAACCGTCAACATAAACAAAAAATTTGAAAATCGTATGATTTTTTTAAATGATAAATTCCAATTTTCGACACAAAAAACTAATAGAACATAAGAAAAAATGTTTTAAGTTGTAAATATTCTTTCAGATTTAATGATTTTTCTTTAAAATTACCGATTTCCGGTGAAAAATGTTACCATAACTTTAAACTGTTACAAAATTATAAATCTTCTTCGAAATTTATATCAACATTTCCCGTGAAAACTGCTAGCTCTACAAGTACACAGATTTTTAGTCTTTGAAATCTTATGATTTTTTTACTAAAGGTAACGATTTCCGGTGTAAAACATAAACTAAAATGGTTAAAAAGTGGTGAATCTGCTTTGAAATGTTTAAAATATAATTTTATGAAATTTAAAATAACCAATTTCCAACGAAAAACACTAATATACTCGTATCCAAAATTGTTAAATGATTCTAAATCCTGTTCACATTACAATGATTTTGTTTGAAAATACATATCTCAGGTGAAAGACATTTGCAAAATTGTAAATTTTCTTTGAAATCTAAATTTTGCTTAAAAATGCCAATAATGCCTGACGAAAATAATAACATAACAGAAAATTGTTCAGAATTTTAAATCTTCTTCGACATCAAAAATGATTCTTGTTTAGAATAACGGATTTCCTGTGAAAAACATTAATATAACCTGAAACTCTTAAAAAGTTGTTAATCTTGTTTAAACTATAATCTTTTTTTTTTTAAATACCAGTTTTTTTTAAACGCTAACGTAACCTAAAAAATGTTTAATCTTTAAAATATAATAATTTTTTATGAAAAGTACCCATTTCCTGTTTGAAAATGCTAATTTAATTCCGGTGAAAAAACTACCACAACCTTAAATTATTAGATTCGAAACTTTCTGATTTTATATTCAAATTCTTTTTCAAAAATACAAATTTCTAGCTAAAATCACCAACATAAAACATGTATAATATTTTCAATTATTTATCAGAAAAGTTGAAGGTCTTAATTCAATCGCGCAAGAATATTTAAAAAGCACAAATGTTCTTAATTCGCATATGGTTTTCTACCATTTTTCTTGGATTTAATTCTCAAAATTTCAAATTTAAGATACAAAACAACATCAAGTAATGAATAGCCAATCAGGTTTTCAACAAGAATGGTTGCGAGATGTTCAAAACATATTGGTGCATCACTTTTTTAGAATGGAAAATACTGTAAAATTTTATTTATAAATTAAAAATTATAAGAACAAAAGTATCGTAATTAAGTGTAAGACTGAGATATATTCTCTTTCGCGACACTGTTGAATCAATCACGTTTGATGTTCCTTTATCTATTTTGTTCGCAAATCGTCGAAAATTTGCGTTTTTTCTCTTTGCATTGTAGTTTCTGTAAACTAATCATAATTTCTTTATCAGTGGCCGCGAGTTTTTTATAATTCATGAAAAATTAATTGCAGCTTAAAAAAGGGGGAAAAACGGAAAAATTCTTAAATATAGAGATTAGAGGGGATTTTTAGAAGAATAGGGGAAACAAGGGAATAGGGGACTGACTGTGATCCCTGGCAGAATGTTGGCCTAGGCTTGGAGTGTGAGCAAAAATAATAGGAGAGTGCTATTCATATTATAATTTCAGTGTTGAAGCTATTGCATGTGCTATTAAAGCTGTTGTATATGACCCTCGATATGTCCTAATGGTTTTTTTGGAGATCATAAATCATGCCCAGTGCCCACCCTTCTCATTGTCTCCTCTGCTGTAATAATAACGAACCCTCAGCTGTAAGAAATGTCTCAGTAAATAGAAACGCGGATAATTCAATTGAGCGAAATATAACCCTCCTCTCGAACCTTGCCACCTGTTCATGAAGAGCCGATACCAAAAGAAACCTTGTGTGTAGATTCATGAATATAATTAAAGTACGTCATTAAAAAGGGAATTAATAATAATAATCTTTAAATCAATTCATTGACTTTGTCCGCATATAAGCTTCTATGTTTTCGCTCACTTGTCGCGTGCTTTTGTCTCTTTATTTTTAAATTAGAATATCAAATTCTCATAATTAAAAAATAGATGCAGTGTTGGAGAAGTTACTCAAAAAAAATTAGTCAAAGTAAGCGCCACGCGTCTACAAAAAAGGGGTTCGTAGCTTATTGGGACGTTAATTAAGTCGTTCAAACCTCCCCCTCTCATACTTTCTCTCCCCTCACTTCACCCTTCGCTCCATCCCTACCCCCACTTCTTTCTCCTCTACTTCCCTCTCTCTGCTACCGTAGCTCACATTCCCCTTTCCTTACCCTCATTTCTAGCCATTTCCCCTACTTCCCCTCACTTCACCTACTTTCCCACCCCAATTTCCCTACTTCCCCTCTCTCACTTCCACTACCTTCCCCACTCTTTATGTTCCCTCTCTCCCCATACTTCTCCACCCCTTATGTCCCCCTACTTTCCTTACTTCCACTCCGCTCACTTCTCTTACTTCCCCACCTACTCTAACACATCCTCACTTCTCCTACTCCCCCTCCCCCCATTTTCCCTCATTCACCATCCTTGGAAAAAAGTATGACGGACGGAGGGACACCCGACCAAACTAAAAAAAAAAATCTGCCCGTTGCGCGGGCACATTCTCATCGCGCGTTCCGCGCGTGCCTTGCTTCGCTCGCAAGCTTAAGCGCGCCTAGGGCGCGCGAATGTTGATTCTCGCGTTTCGCGCTCGATAATATATTTATCTTACGCTTCGCGCTCGATGATGTGTTTGCCTCTCGCTACGCGCTCGTTCTTTGTATTTCCCCCACATTTGCGCCCAGACCTTTCAAAATTAAAGGTCAAATCATCGACAACTGTAATTTGCATTCATGCATTCATAATAAAAATCTTGAAAATGGAATAATTTGCAATTCTATATTTTCAAAATTCCAGAATTTTCAATTGCAACTCTATAAAATTGCAAAACTTTGAATTGAAGATTTTTAATATTGAAGAGCTTTTTGTTTAAAAAATTTACAATTAAAAATTATACAAGTTTTGAGTTTTAAAAATTGAAAATTCTGTAAATATGATAATAAAAATTGCAAGTTTCTTCAATTTGGAAAATTTACACTCGAAAACTTGACTTTTGATCTTCAAAATCATCCAAATTTAAGAATTTTTATTTTTGCATCTTTAAAATTGAAGAGTTTTCAATTATAGCTCTTCAAAATTGTAGAAAATAGAATTGCAAATCCTTCAAATTGAAGGTTTTTTAATTTTCACAATTTATAATTAAAAACATTTGAAACTTGTTCCATATGGAAGATTTTAATTTAAAACTTAATTTTTGATCTTTTTAATTTTTGTTTTTTAAAATCATCTAAACCTAAGCATTTTTTTATTTACAATCTCCATCTCTAAAATTGAAGAGCTTTCAATTGTAACTCTTAAAAATTTTAACTTTTGATTGATAAAATTGAAAAATTGAAGAGTTTTTAATTTTGAAAATGTACAGTTAAGAATCATACAAGTTTTAAGTTTTATCATTAAAGAAGCTGTAACTTTGATGATTTACATTATAAATTTCTTCAATTTGGAAGATTTCGATTTGAAAACTTGACTTTGGATCTTCAAAATTTAAGAATTTATATTCATACATTTTTAAAATTAAAGAGTTTTAAACTTGAACAATTTATGCTAAAAAATTATACTGTAAATTTTGATGATTTACGTTCGAAATTTCTTTAATTTTGAAGATCTAGAATTAAAATTTGACTTTTGATCTTCACAATTATTAAAAAACATTCACGATATAACTATTTCAAAAATATGTTTCAATTTTTATGAGGTTAAACTATAAAAATTCAAAATTAAAAAAGTTGGCCAATTTTAAACGCATCTGCAAAATGGATCAGAGGGTGGAAACTGGAAAACATAAGTACGACTCCGAATTTCGGAATGTCTTTTAAGACCATTTCATTACGATATAAAATTCCAAATTAACTTAATTATGTTTTTCTTTGGTTCTAATTCCTGCTGGGATGGAATCTTAAATTTAAATAAAAGTTACAGATTACTGAAAGCTAATTAAAATTAATATTAAAATTAAAATTGTATGAAAGCCGATGCAGTTATTTTAATATATGATTATTAATTATATTTCATAGTACTAATAAGTAATAAATGATTAAATATCTTTCAATTAAAAATTATAAGCAAAAGCTGATCAAAAAAACTGTAACTTGATGTAATCCGACTCTCGACTCACCCTTTTTTTGCCGCTCAGACGAAAGTTCATTTTATTGATATCGTAGATTTGCATATTTGAAAAACTAACAAGACTTGCTCGAGTCTCGAATAAAATTAATAAAGGGACCACTTGGACTTGACTGCTCATTTCATTGCACATTTTATCAATATAATTTCATAACGTTGCATAATGTGACGTTCAATCTGTTTTCATTATCGGAAAAACTGAAGAAAAAGCAAATTCGATTCGCATTTCTTTCTCGTCCCAGAATTTCTAACAGAACTCGCGAGCTTTTTCTGGAACTCCGCAAAGATCGTTTTCCGTTAAATTAATAATCTACTCGCTGATATCTGCTCGTTTAAGTAACTCCTGAGACTAATTGCAAAAAGCATTTTTTAATCAACTCTGGCATTTGTTTATCAGGTTGAGCTATACCAATCCGTTAATTTGATACAGAGACTACTTTATTTAATTTGTATATTTTAAAATTGCTCTCGAATTTTGTAAGTTTGTAATATTACGAAACTTCATTACGTAATTTAACTACCGTTCTGCGTAATTAATAAAGCTTCTGGGTTTTAATCAGACCGAAGCATATAATTATTTTATTACGAGTCTTGTAAAACCCTGTTTCCTTTGTTAATTTCGAATTTTCGTAATAAAGTCCAAGTTAATGGCAACTGTAATTAGTTAGTTAGTATATTTTTTCGTCGATAAAAGGCTTTTAAATTTTATTTCTTTGTCTATGTCTGCACTTATCGATCATAAATATTTGCACATTCTTGTGTAGTTGACAAGAATGAAACACACGTGGAATTTTTTGCTGAACACTCATCTGAATAATACAATCACTATAATGTGGGTCGTGTACGCATCACTTTCAACAAATGTGATTGCGAGTTTAAAAATTGAAATTAATTGCGACATGAGACATTTCTGTCGCTCGAATTACAATTTATAATTAGTCAGGGTGGCCGCAAAATTTTATTTTCAGAATTCCCTAAGTATTCTCTGATTTTCCCCTTACTAGTTTTTAAATTTTCCTGAACATTAATATTTAAAGACAAAAATTATAATCTTGTAACATTTTTAATATAGAATCTTTTATGAATGGCAAAAGAACTTTTTAATCTATAGATTTTTAATTTATGATTTTCAGGGCTTAACTCACTGAGCTATTTGAATTTTGCAAATTTTTCTTTTTCCCCAGATATGAATTTCGATCCGTTCTAACGTAACATTTATTTCAATAGAACATAAACAATTTTTATACTTTAAAAGTGAATAATGTGTGAAAAAATCATTGTAAATAATATAGTTTGTATAATTATACTGGGGATTAGGTCATGAAATAATTATTGTTTATTATATTAAATAATGAATAAGTTAGTCTGTTAGTGTGTAGACATATCATGAAATCTTATGAAATTTGACGAAATTGGTTAAAATCTTGAAAAATGTATTAAAATATCTTCAGAGCTTTTGAAATGCCTTAAAATCATTGAAATTCTCGTAAATCTCATAATATCCCTTGGAATCTTTTAAAATACCCTTCAATCTTTAAAATTCCTTCAAATTAATGAAATCAATTAAAAAGTCCCTGGAATATTTTAATCTCCTAAAATCTTAAAAATTCTTTAAACTCTTTTTTTTAATACCTTGAAATATTTGAAAAATTGTTTATCTTACGAAATCCCTCGATTCATGTGAATAAATTTTTGAAATCCATTAAAATTCTTTACAACCGCATGGAAAATTGTTTAAATCTGTTAAAATCCTTGAAAATCTCTTGAAATTTTGTTAATATCTTGAAAATGCCTTGGAATCTTTTAAAACGCCCTAAAATATTCCAACACTTTGAAATCCCTTTGAATTATTGAAATGAATTAAAAATTCCTGGGAATATCTTTCAAAATTCCCTAACATATTTTTAATTTTTTTTAATCTTTTGAAATGCCTTGCATATTTTTAAGGCTTTTGAAAATGCCATGGAATGATAAAAAATATCCTAAAATATTTCTAATCCTTTGACCTCTTTTGAAATCTTTTGAAATTATTTAAAACTCTTGAAAATGCCTGAGAATAATTGAAAATATCCTTAATCTCACTTTTAAATCCTTCGAAATCCGATTAAATTACTGAAATCAACTACAAATTCATTAAAATCTGTTCTTAAATATTTAAAATCCTTTAAAATCTTTGCAAATCCCTTGAAATTATTTAAAGGTCTTGAAAACTCCTTGGAATATTTTTTAAAATACCCTCAAATCTTTAAAATTATTTGAGGTTAATTTAAATTATTGAAATCAATTGAAAATTCGTTGGAATCTTTTTAAATATCCTAAAAACTTGAAACTTCGTTTTAAAAAATTGTTAATATCTTGAAATATTTAAAAAAAACTTTGAACTCTTACGAAAGATTTTAATTCGTGTGAATAAATTCTTTTAAAAACATTAAAATATTTTTAAATTCCGTGCAATTACATGAAGTCTGATATTTCCTAAAATCTTGGAAAATTTATTAAAATACCTTGAGGGTTTTTGAAATCCCTTAAAATCATTGAAACCTTCCGAAATCTGATCAAATCCATTGGAATCTTTAACAATATTCTAAAAGATGATAGGCTATAAAATCGTTCCATATCTTCCCAAATTTTATGAAATTCATTACAACCGCATAAAAATTGTTTAAATCTCTTAACATAATTAAAATATTTCGAAATCCCTTGAAATATTCTTGGAATCATTTAAAATACCTTAAAATATTTCAAAGGAATTCAAGAAAATTCAGAAGTAGGTATAGACCTGTATTCAATAGTGGTTAATAACCCATGGGTTAATTTATTGAAAAAAGTGACTTTATGGGAGCTCTGATTATTCTTCACATTTACTTAAATTGCTTTTTACAGAAATTCCCTGACTTGCCATTTTTTTCAAAATCCCTGATTTGTGCAATTTCCTTTTTTTAGCTCCCTAACTTTTCTTTGATTCCTGCGGTCACCCTGCAAATACAATTTACGAAGGATAATTACCAAATTTACCCACTTTATATTCTTCGCCAAAATTCCAAGTAAATTAATTGGAAGAGCGAAGGGTGCTTTGTATTCCCTCTTCTAAAAGATAAACTCGAGTTACTGCTGCTGATGAAGAAAGGAATGAATGCTATTCCTCAAGGAATTTCGCATTATTCAACTGACCGCGATCCGGTTTCATAACTTCATGTTTTATAATTTTAGAAAATGCCGATATCGTCTTCTAAATACTCTAATTCGTTCGAAAAATGTTTGTTAATTGTTTAATTGAAAATGAAATCGTGAAACCCGGATGATATAGGAAATCGGGTTAAAATTATAGTTGTAAGAAATTTTTGAAACAAAATGAATTACGTAATTATGAGATGCAGCAAATTATAGTATGCGAAGTTTGCAAACGAAGTTTATAGTATAGTTTGCTAAATATTATTTATGCACCCCACGTGCATTCGAGACTGCAAAAATTATGCGTGCTTGCACAAGTATGCACGTACACAGTCTGGAAAAGATTGCGTGTGAACATTATCACCAGATTACAAGCAAAGTGCATGCCTCTTAAAAAATATCTCAACTTTTCCAATTACCGGTTGCAATTTGATTGATAGATAGATGAAAATGTTAAGCAGGATAAAAAAACCAATTGTCGAGTTATTTAAAGACCGAGGTGAAAACATCACTCAAAGAAATGACTTCTTATGACAAAAGGATCTTTCTTGACACAGATGGGATTTCCTCTTAAATTAAAGGTTGAAAGGATTTCCATTTGTCTCAAAAAGAATCTGTTTGCAGCAAAGATTGTTCTTTTGTGACAAACTTCATCTAGACTTCCAGCCAAATAATTCTGTTTGAATAAAAAAGATGTTAACGTGATTCAGAGCAAAACAGACATGCTTAATTGAGATAATTAATAACCTTGAAATTGTTTACGCAAATTCGTCTCTCACAATTGCGCAATAAAATTTTATGACGTCATCGGAACCCTTCGAGAACATTCTAGAAACTTAGCACGACACGAACCACTTCAGCTGCGAAATGTTCTTGAAGTCGGTAAAGTTGGTTCAGTGGTCCAGAAACACCCCTGCCTGTCCACTTACCAAAACGCTTCGCAAATGAGTCCAAAGTTTTGATAAAAGCATACGAGATTGAGCTCATCCCATTACGTTTGTTGTGAAGAACACATTATTATTCAACATTTTATCAGAGTATCCAAACGCTTTGACAATATTTCTGGGGAGGCATCACTGAGATTGCCGATTGCAATTTGATTGATAGACAGAGGAAAATATTAAGCAGGATAAAAAACCAATTGCCGGGGGTGCAGGGTAAGGAGGGGCAGCGCCGACCAGTTAACAGTCAATTTTTTTTCAAAGTTAATAAGATGTAGAATTAATCAATTTTTTTTTTCATTTCGAGTCCTACATTATTGTATATCATATTTCTATAAGTATTAATTACATGAATAAAACAATGA
>JAABKJ010008481.1:0-11440 GCA_011634705.1 Andricus grossulariae | reverse complement strand
TCAGTTTCAGGTCAGCCCTGAAGAAGTGAACTGCAATGTTCACGAAACGTCGGCAAGTTTCGTAGTTTTGCACACAAGAAGATTAAGTTTCTACAAAAAAATGTTGTTTCGGCAAATTACATAAATATTCAGTCAAATAGTTGAATTTTTAAACTTGAAAAGATCAACTTTTATCCAAAAATGGAAACGAATATTCAACACAATAATTAAATTCCTAAGCCAAAGGAATACATTTTCAACAAAGTAGTTCAACTCTCGATTAAAGATTTGAATTTTCTACCAAATCGTTGAATTTTTGAGCCAAAAATACGAATTTTCTACAAAAAAGTTCAATTTTCAAAAAAAAGTTCATTTTCAATCGAAACCGATTAATTTTGAACCAGACAGTTGCATTTGTAATAAAAAATATGAAATTTCTACAAGAAAAAATGAATTTTTGAAAAAAAGACGAATGTTTAACAAAATAGTTTGATTTCTAATCAAACAAAATATTTTAGTGAAGAACGAAAAAAATGTCAATCAAATTGTTGAATTTTCGAGACGAAAATACGAATTTTCTGCATAAAAAGTTGAATTTGTAACAAAAAAGTTCTTTTTAAGTCAAAACAGATTATTTTTTATCCACAGTTGCATTTCTAATCTGAAAAGGTGAAATTTATACAAAAAGAAATGTCGTTTCAAACAAAAAAGACGAATGTTTAACAAAATAGTTAAATTTATCAAACAACATTTTTGAGTCAAGAACGCAAAAAAATGTCAAATTGTATAATTTTCAACCAAGAAGATTAATTTTCTACCAAAAAAGACCGACTTTCGGAAAAGTCCATAAGTTTTCCACCAAATAGTTGCATTTATAAACTTGAAAATATCAAGTTTTGACAAAAAATGGAATAGTTAAATTTGCATTATAAAAATATATTTTTTCATTAAAAAAAACAAATTTTATACAAAACAATTGAATTTCAAACCCGAAAATATGAATCTTCAACAAAAATATAATAGTTGATATTTCAACAAAAAATATTTCAATTTAAATTCAAAAACAGTTGAATTTCACCAATACAGACAAATTTTCAACAAAATACTTGTAAATAGATTATTTTTCATTCAAACAGTTGTAACCAAAAAAATTGATTTTCTACAAAAAAGACGAATTTTCAACAAAATATATGAACTTTTAACAAGATAGTTACATTTTTAACCAAAAGGATTAATTTTTTACTAAAAAAGACGAATTTTCAACATAATACATCAGTTTTCAACATGATAGTTATATTTTCAACCCAAATAATAAATTTTCGACGAAGAAAGACGAATTTTCATCAAAATACATTAATTTTTAACAAAATAGTTGAATTTTCAAACCAAAAAGACGAATTTTGAACAAGAGTTGAATTTTTAATCATATTATTTATTTTGTCAAATATTCTGGACCTTCTTTAGAAGATTCTTGAAAAAAATTTAAGAATAATCCAGAAATATTGAGAAAATTCTAGAAAATTGTAAAAAGTTCTGGAATTTTTAAACCTAAATCAATCTAAATTTCTACACTTTTTTTTCAGATTTTCTAGAATACCTTCTACTTCTAAAATTATCTGTAATCTATTAAATGCTCTTTACTTTCCTGGTATGTTTTGAAATTTTATATATTAATTTAGATCTCTGGAATATTATTGAAATAGGAATGTTTTATAATGTTCTTGAATTAGTCTCGCCTTCATTTCTGAAAATACTCTACATATTCTGGAATGTTTTGGAACTTTCTATAATTTTCTGGATTATAGAATATTTTCTAAAGTTCATTAACTTGAAGGATCTAGAACTGGTTGGAATGGTCTGGAATATTTATAAACCGTATACAATTTTATTGAACATTTTAATTTTTTAATTCTATGACAAATCTAGAATGCAGCATATTCTTGAATTTTCTGGGATGTTCCAGAATATTCTAGCGTTCTATGATTTCTTTAAATACTCTTCTGTTTATTCTCTGAAAATTCTATGATAGAATATTCTTGACATCATGAATATTCGGGCAAAATCTGGAGTTTCCAGAATCTTTTGCATTATCAAGTTATGAACATTAAAAATTTCTTAAATAAACAATTTTAAATTTTAGCAACTAAAAATTTGTACATATTCAAACTACTAAAAATGATCAATTTGTCAAATGTGAATTATTTTATGTGAAATAAAAAAATTCAATTTCAATTAAGTCAATTTTATTAAACAATAATTAAAATGTACAAATAGACGGACATAATAATCCACTAAATAATTCTAAAAGTCCTAAAAACAATTCGAAAACCTACCAAATAACTTAATTTTATTTTACAATTTACTTCCCACCATCACAATAAAAAATCAGCAATCTCTCCATGCATTTTTTCGAAAGAAATCGCACTCCTTGCAGCATTGAACATAAAAGAAGGAACTACCTTTTCGTCTTTAAAACTAGAAAGAATCAGTCTACACCCGTAACACAAACATTTTCTCAAAATTCCCAAATCACTTGTCTCTCCTTTTTCCCCGCAAGTCTTTTGACAATTACAATCCCCATTACAGTTATTTTCAACTTTCGATTCTATTTCCTCCTCTTTTGCAATTACTGAAGAAGTGGAAACCAGATGCGAATAATCCGTCGCTTGAATTGCAGAAACTCCTTCGGAAACTTTAGTATCCAAGGAAGCATTACACAAAGCACAAACCCTTTCTGATGTCTGCTCAGAATTCATCGAACTCAGTTTTTCCCCAGTTTTGAAAATTGTCGAGACCGTCCCGTGGAATTCAGAATCCAAATCAGTCACGAATTTCTCTGTTAATTTTTGGATTGAGATGTGCGGATCTGCTTTGGCTGAAGTTCCACCCGATCGCGGAACTTCGAGATCGTGAAAGCGAAGATAGTAGGCCATTTCCTTATTTGTAAAGTTTCGCATTGGCCTCAGAAGCATTATGTCTGAATATCTGGTGTCAGCGAAACCGACATCTAGGGAAAGATGAGCTCCTCTTCCCATAGAAAAGTTGCTCAAAATCGCTATCGACAAATCAGTAGCTGAGTCTCCTGTGAATATTTTAGTGCAATTTAATTGACGAGCTGCGCAGATTAAAAGACGATTTCGTAATTTGTGAAGAAGATCCTCTTTTGCTGTTTGACTTGAGATGGATTTGAATGTAATTTTTATGGGTTCTTCTTCCTTCAAAATGGGAGAGTCCATGGGCCAGATTAATGGCTCAGATTCGGAGAGAGATTCGTCTATTGTGGTGACAAAACCTCTGAAACCTAGTTGTTCAATTTGATCGGATATCCTCTTTAAAGTTGCTTTTCGTTCATCAAGTGTTTCTGATTCTAGAATTCCTTCTGCAAAAAAAATGGAAGGATTTCAGTTTTAAAACTTGCACACATCAATTCTTTATACTTCAAATGATCTAATCATTACATATTCAAAAAAAATTACAGACAATTTCCCTGTTTTCTGGTCCAAAAATAATTTAATATTATATAAATTTTGTACAAAATTGAACATTTCAGAACTCCAACGTAAAATATATAATATAAATTATTGTAAAAGTGATTTCATATTTCACAGCCCAATATCCTCTCAAAAAGCAGGAAATGGAGTGATTTTTCCAGAAAATAGGGGAATAAATTCTTTTAAATAACATTAATGTAGGTACCATATTACTAAGATTTCCAGTCGAAATATATTACATTTTCAACAAAATAGTGGAATTATCAACAAAAAAGTTGAATTTTTAACCAAACAGTTGAATTTTTAGCTTACGAAGATGAATCTTCAACCAAATGATCGAATTTTCAAACAAAAATGATTAAAATTTAGACAGTTAAATTGTCAACCAAGAACTTTACTACCAAAAAAAGGTGAATTTCAATCATACAAAATGATTAAATGTTCAACCAGATAGTAGAACTTGTAACAAAAAAAGACGACCTTTTAACAAAAGATAAATTTTCAAATCACAAGGATGAATTTCGGATACAAGAAGATGAATATTCAACAAAACAGTTGAATTTTCGACCGAAAAATATGAATTTTTAAGAAAATAGTTGAATTTTCAATAAAATAACTACATTTTTAACCAAATAGTAGAATTTAAAAAAAAATGATATTAATTTTGGACCATACATATGTTAGTAGACTTTTAAATTGAAAAGAATTAACTTTCAGCCATAAAAGATGAATTTTCAATAAAAAAAGATGACTTTTATACCAAAAGATGAATTTTCGATCGAAAAGGATGGTTTTTCTTTTCGAAAAGGCGAATTTTTAACAAAAAATTTCAATCCTCGACAACGAAAGATAACTTTTTAACCAAACAGTTGAATTAAAAAAAAAGATTAAATTTCAACAAAAAACGGTAGCAATTTTAACTAAATAGTCGAATTTTCAAGCCAAAGAGATACATTTTTTTAGAAGACAGTTAAATTTTCAACCAAGAATTTTGCTAATAAAAAAGATGAATTTTCAATACATGACAGATGAATTTTCAGTCCAAAAAGACGAATTTTCAACCAAGCAGTTGAATTTTCGAACAAAAATGATTAATTAAAAAAAAATAGTTGAACTTTCAACAAAATGATTAAATTTTCAACCAAATAGTAGGATTTTCAATAAAAAAATATTACTTTTTACCAAAAGATAAATTTTTAAATCATCCGCGTGAATTTCGTATACAAGAAGACGAATGTTCAAGAAAGCAGTTGAATTTTCGACAAAAAAAAAAGACTTTTTAAGAAAATAGTTGAATTTTCAATAAAATCAATAATTTTTAACCAAACAGTAGAATTTTTAATGAAAAGATATTAATGTCGGACCAAAAATATGTTGGTAGTTTGTTCTATTAAAAAGAATTAACTTTCAACCATAAGAGATACATTTTCAATAAAAAAATATGACTTTTATACTAAATGATGAATTTTCACTTGAAAAGGCCAATTTTTCTATCCAAAAAGGCGAATCTTTAACAAAAAATTTGAATTTTCGACCAAAAAAGATAACTTTTTAACCAAACAGTTGAATTTTCAAACAAACAAAAAATGAAATCTTCCACCAATTATTAGAATTTTTAACCAAAAGAGATTAATTGAAAATTTTAAATAGTAGACTTTTCAAATAAAAATAATTAACGCTCAAACAAAAAATGTGACTTTTTAAGGAAATACTTGAATTTTCATCCTACGAAGATGAATCTTCAACAAAATGATCGAATTTTCTAACAAAAAAGATTAAACTTCAACAACAAACTGTTGATGAAGAAGATGAATATTCAATTCATGACAGATGAATTTTCAATACAAAAAGACGAATTTTCAACCAAGTAGTGGAATTTTCGAACAAAAATGATGAATTTTTAACAAAACAGTTGAACTTGCAACATAATAATTCAATGTTTAGCCAAATAGTAGAATTTTTAAGTAAAAAGATGAATTTCATATACAAAAGGACGAATGTCCAACAAAACAGTTGAATTTTCTACCAAAAAAGATTAATGACTTTTTAAGAAAATAGTTGAATTTTTAAAAAAATAATTACATTTTTAACCAAATAGTAGGATTTTTAACCAAAAGAGATTAATTTTGATCCAAAAATATGTTAGTAGATTTTCAATTAAAACTAATTAACCTTCAACCATAAAAGATGAATTTTGAATCCAAGAGGACGAATCTTATATCCGAAAATACGAATGTTCAACAAAACACTTTAATCTTAGACCAAAAAAGATAGCTTTTTAAAGAAATAGTTGAATTTTCAAGCAAATAATTAAATTTTCAACACAAATTTTAAATTCTTAAATATATATCATATAATAGATGTTTGGAACATTCAGCACAATTCCAAACACATTTTTTTCGAAGATCGAGACGATATTTATTGCAAAAGTAAAAACAAATCTGAAAAATCTCAGTTTTTTTTAATTGCCGGCTATTTCCCGGTGCTAAAAATTCCAGACTAATTCCTAGGTTTTCTTGATCAGTAGCCACCCTGCATTAGGATGTTTAAGTGAGATATGGCTTTATGTTTTTTACCGTCGATATAAAGTACTGTAGTTTTGAAAATCAATCTCTTGTGGACAGATTCGTGCATTCCAGCTCTGATTAAATGAAGAAGAGCGGTTGATCCTGCTTTTCCTGAGTGAGCAACAAGAACAGTATCATTGGGGCGAACAATTTTCGATTTTCCAAGAGTTGCTCTAAATTTGTGGGTGGCAGAAGCAAGGAAACAGGATTTGCAATAGGCATCTTTCCCTCTCAGGACAATAACTGTTTCTGGTTCTTCACACTTTCTACATTTTGAGTCCTCCCTAGAAAAGTGAAATTTTATACCAGTGTCAAATTGTAAATGTATTTATAATTTAAAACCATTAAAGAAGATGCAAATTATTTTAAAACTTTGACTTTGAAAATCACTTAAATTAGGGTGGCCGCAAAACTTAATTTTCAAAATTCCCCAATTTTTGATCAATGGAATAATGCGAATTTCAATTTAAATTTATAAATTTTTAATTCATTATTCTCAGGACTGTCAGAGTCTAATTTACTTTAAAAAACTGCAAAAGTGACCTACTTAAACCGAAAAAGTTTTCCCAAATTAATTTCTAATCCAAAAAGTTACTAATGTCCATTACTAATGATTAAAGAGATTTAAGAGAAATGAGAAGAATTCGTTCAAATTCATAAAAATTCATGGTAATTACAAATAAAATCATATGAATTGAAAACAATCCAAAATATGAAAAAACTCATTGAATTTAGTAAGTTTGAAATTAGTTCAGAAAAATTTAAGGGAATTCAAAAGCATTTGATGAAATTTCTAAAAATTCCGGGTGAATTTAAGATTTCAGGATATATTAAACAAACACTAAAAAAAATCCAGAAAATCCATTGAATAGAATACTACACTACTAAATTTAGAGAAACTCAACTAAATTCAAAACATTCAAGAGAATTCCAAACAATTCAAACAAATTCAAAAGATTTCAGGATACATTAATAAGAATTCAGAGTGAATTCCAACACTTGGAAAATCCCCTGGAATCTTTTAAAATATCGTAAATACTTATATATTCTATAAAATCGTTTCATATCTTCCAAAATTCTAGTAAATTCTTTAAACCTCCACGCAAATTTATTTAAATCTCTTAAAATCGTTCAAAGCCTTATAAATTCCTTGAAAATGTTCAAATCTCTTGAAAATTCCTTGGAATCTTTTCAAAAGCCCTAAAATATTTCAAATGATTTGAAATTTTTTTAAATCCCTTGAAACTTGCTACAGCTCTTGAAAATTCTTGGAATTTTTAAAAATACCCTAAAATCTTTAAAATCTTTTGGAATCTTTTAAAAAACCCTAAAATATTTCCAATCCATGGAAATCGTTTCAAATACCTTACAACTTTTTAATGCTCTTTAAAATTCTTTAGAATTTTTAAAAATGTTCTGAGATCTTTAAAACCCTTTGAAATCCCTTCAAATTATTAAAATCTGTTAAAAAATTTAGGAATCGTTTTAAATATACTAAAATATTTAAAATCTTTTGAAAAGTTTTTAAAGCCTTTGACACTTTATAAATCTTTTGAAATATCTTGAAAACTTTTAAAGCTCTTGGAATTTCCTTGGAATTTTTAAAAACACTCTAAGTTCTTAAAAACCCTTTGAAATCCCTTCAAATTATTGAAACCTGTTAACAACTTTAGGAGCCTTTTTAAATCCCTTAAAAGTTTTTGAAGCACTTGAAAATTCCTTGGAATTTCGAAAAATACACTAAACTCTTTAAAATACTTTGGAATCTTTTGATATACCCTGAAATATTTCAAATTATTCGAAATCTTTTGACATAAATTGAGAGTTCTTAAGGCTCTTGAAAATTCCTTGGAATTTTTTAAAATACCCTAAAATATTTAAAATGTTTTGGAATATTTTGGAATACCTTGAAACGTTTTAAATTTGTTGAAAATTCCACTGAATTTTTAAAAATATTCAAAGATTTTAAAAATCCTTTCAAATACCTAAACATGATTAAAATCTGTTAGAAATTTTAGGAATCTTTTTAAATACCCCAACATATTTCAAAAGAATGCAATAAAAGTCAGAAAAAGGGATAGACCTGAATTCAATAGTGGTTAACCCATGGGTTAATTTATTGAATGAAAAGTGACTGTAAGGTGATATGTTTTTTTTTTAAGTGAGTATAGTGACTTTATCTTCAAGAAGTGACTAAAAAGTGATTTGAGAAAAATGTGACTTTGCGGCTCCCCATTTTTTTTCAAAATCCCTGACTTTTCTCTGATTTTCAGGTTTTCCCTGACCTGCGGCCATCCTGTTTAAATACACATTGGTTAAGAACTTACAAATCTCTTTTCAGTATGAAGACTTCCAAAATAACGTTCGAACGTTTAAAACAAAATTATCGCTATTCATTTCTCAGATATTAAAAACAATAGGTAATAAATATCGATATTTAATTCGTTATGCTATTTTTGTTATAAACATCTCCAAATTATAATAAAGTAACAAATTATTGCTTGATTATATTACTTGCACTACTTGTTACTGCACTTTTCCTACTTACAATATTTTTGTCGTGGTAATTAATGGAGGGGTTTCGTCAATTCCACACTCAGAATTATCTACGCTACACATATTAAAAAATGTTACTTTAATTAATCATAAGTTCACTAACAATAATAATATATAACCAGTATAACTCTGACGTTTAAGAGAACGTGAACCCTCGTGTTATGATGAAATTTAGGTTATGTCTGACATGAAGTTTTTAGGTTATATGCTTTCTGTCACCTCGTTCACCTCTGTCACAAAATGTTTCAAATAATACTGAAAATACTATATCTTTAATTATTTTTGTTTACTAAATTCAAAACATAATATAAGGTATCACCAAAATTACATCATATCATATTCAACATCTCTCTGTTTCTCAATAATTTTTTTAATTTAATAAGTAAAATCTCTATTTGAATCATTTAGTTAACCGGAAGTTATCTGACGTCATTGACGTCCTTTTCAAACATCAAGAAAGACTCTAATAAAATTAGAATTTTCTAATAAAATCAGCATTGATTTGCATTTCTCATCTATAAAAATGTTGATATATTCTTTCCATTTTCCGAGGTAATTTACTGACCTTAATATACGTGAAAACAAACATTTTCGGATGTTAGGTATTTTTATTTAATAACCAGCTAACTTCACTTCGTCGAGCGCTGAGGGAAAAACAATCAACAATGGAACAAATGCATGGGACTAAACCTTCTTTTGTTATTATCTTCGTACAAAATAATTTTTGGGCTATAAGCATATTTGGTAATTAGATTTTATTTTTCATAAATTATTTAATGAAATAATAAAATGATAATAGTTATTATTTATTACGAAGATATTACAAAAATAAAATTTTGTCCCATGCATTTGGTGCCATTCTTTTTTCTTCAGGGCTTCAGCACTCGACGATGTGAAGTTAGCTAGTGATGAAGTAAAAATGCCTAACTTTCGTGAGACCCTTCCTAACATTTTTTCGTATCCAGCACCGTAGATCTCGTGTAGTAGAGGAAGACACTAACTAGCCTTCAAAATTAAAAAAAAAATGAAATCATTTTGTTCATAAATTTACAATTTTTAATTTTTAACGTTCTCAATTGAATAATTGAAAACAAAGCTTTTCGGATCCTCGTTTTATTCAGTCAGGCTGCCACCAATTTATACTCTGAAAATAAGTACATTACAACAATCAACATTCTCAATAGCTGTGCTATCAAGGAATATTAAATAATTCAATTATTTATTGTTTCTCACAAATTATGGAAAAAAATATGAAAAATAAAATAAAATCAATATTTGTCTTTTTAACAGGATTTCATGCAATTTGTATGTTTCATAAAATTATCAGTTTTTTACTGAATTCTTTAATCAACACTAATTTGTTAAAAATACTTCAATCTTCGTCAAATCTAGGTAAAAATTAATTTAATTATTTTTAAATACACTCGAATTTCAATTTAGGTACGATTTTGGTTTTGACCTTCTCCAAACTTAAAATCAGGGCTGTATGAACACTGAGAGTGAACTGATGCAATGTTGCACAACATGAGCCAGTTATCCAGTTAGGCCGTTACGGTACTGCGCTTTATAGCTATGCTTCTATTTTGTCATGCATGAGTGACTTGCTTGAATTCGTGTAATTCAAAGAATTCATGGAATTCATTGAATTCAAGCAATTCATGGAGTGCGTGGAATTCATGGAATTCAAGGAATTCATGGCATTCATAGAATTCAAGGAATTCATTGAATTCAATGGATTCAGGGAATTCAATGGATTTAGGGAATTCAAGGATTTCATGGAGTTCAAGGAATTCATGGTATTCATGTAATTCATGAAATTCGAGTAATTCATATAATTCGAGTAATTCATATAATTCGAGTAATTCATGGAATTCAGGTAATTCATGGAATTGAAGTAATTCATGGAATACGAGTAATTCATGGAATCCAATTTAATCCAAAGTAATTCATGGAACTCGAGAAAATCATGGAATACGAGTAATTAATGGAATCCAAGTAATTCATGGAACTCGAGAAATTCATGGAATTCAAGGAATTAATTGAATTCATGGAATTCAATGAATTAATGGAATACATGGAATTCAAGGAATTTCATGGAATTAATGGAATTCAAGGATTTAATGGAATTCAAGGAATTAATGGAATTCAAGGAATTAATGGAATTCACCGAATTCAAAGAATTCATTAGTTTTACTTCTACCGTGCGTCCCGAGACACACACTTTTGTTTTCTTTCCAAAACAAGGCTTTCGCACTACCCAGCTGAAAATTCCTGTACAGGAACCTCGGAGGATCCTGGACACATTCCTGTACAGGAAACTGCACACGAACCTGTACAGGTAATCTTGACAGTTTCTGTGCAGGAAATTGGGGAAGGAAACTGTACATGATCCTGCAAAGGAACCTGCACCGACAAAGGAACATTTGATTGATCCTATAAGGCTTCATGTACAGGTTCCATTGCGAAGAAAATTGAGGCGCAGGTACCTGCACAGAAACGTGTATAGGATCCCTCACAGAAAGACATCAAAGGAACCGTTGGAAGGATCCTGTACAGAAACACGTATAGGGTCATATGCAGAAAGCCATCGCGAAAACTCATGTCGCTTACAGCTATAAAGTTGCCTTCCTTTTAGTTCCTTGAAGATCCAACTCACCATCGAGAGAGCCAAGCAACTGGCGAACTCTCGCGGATTAGTTCCTACGCAGGTTCATGTACAGGATCCTGAACATGTTCCTGTACATGAACCCACACCTCAATTGACTCTGTAAAGGAACTTGTACAGGATCATTCGAAGGTTACCTTATATACAGGTTCCTTTGCAGGATCATGTATAGTTTCCTTCGC
>JAABKJ010008480.1:0-11440 GCA_011634705.1 Andricus grossulariae | reverse complement strand
AAATCTCTGTACTTGAATTCTGCTGAATTGACGGGAATTTCTTTAGAAGGAAATTGAAAGTAAGCTGTAGTAAATTTTAAAATATTCAACCTGAATTTTGGAGAACTCAAATGAACTCAAATTAAGTGAATTCAAAGAAATTGAAAAGAATTTTAAAAAATTTAAGTTAATTCTATCGAATTATATTGAATCTAGAAGTAAACTTCCGTAGATATTCAGAATTTCAAAGAATTGAGTGAATTTACGTAATGTTTAGTAAATGAGGAAAAATTCGATTAAAATATTTTGCCTTGAATAAGCATAATTTTTCAATTTGTAAAATTTACAATGAGTGATGCTTTCTTCTTGACGTATCTGGCGAACAGTTGGTTCTGGAACTATAAACCTTTTTCAACTTCTTTGTGTAAAATAAACAAAAAATAACTCCTTTTTTATTTCAACTGAACATTTGTCTGAGTATAGCGTTTTCAATAATAAAAAACCCGAGCCCCGATGATCGAAATGATTTTAAGGATGAAGGTCGTTCTTTTCTTGCAATTAAAGCAAAAGTAACTTGTATACTTGGTTTTGCAACACAATAATTGAAAGCCATGAACGCACTATGGCTATTGTTTCTGTTCAGTTTTACTAAAATGATATACAAATATGAAAGAAGCACGAAATCCGCTTTAGACCAGAAACTAGTGCTCATCTTAATCCCTCCTTTGAATTTGAAAAAGAAAATTTAATTTAACTTCGATTCAATTATTTTATTTCATTGGAATATCAAATGAACTTCTGTGGTTTAAGTAGACTCGTAGAGCTATAGAATTGTAAAAATTATCCATCAAAACGTTAACATTGATTGGTCGCACTGGTATTGATGACTATTTGTTGAGCCTAAGCAATTAGTAATTGCAAATAAATAATGTTACAAACTACAAATAGACAAAATTTATAGTTTACATAATATTTAAAAAATTTAATTCACTACAGCACATAGTTTCAGTATAATTTGTTTCAATGAATAATCAATAAATAAATTTGAATAGTAATACTGAAACATTTGAATATTATGGTATAAGCTATTCGAATGATATGAATACTAATAAATAAAATGTTTATGTACATTCTCATATCATATTTTATTGGTGGAAAGTATAGTTTATTCCAAGTCTAGCGGCAGGCAGAAGCACACATTTTACCGCGCATAATGTTCGTATTTATTACTTTTATCTCTTCCGCGGTAAAAAAAAACACATAAAAACGCTACATGACAGGCAATATTGGAGATTACTGTGGATTCAAAATCGAGTACTTGAGACCAGTAGAAAGAAAAGTTTGACGAAAATTGATTGTGGGCCGCTTGGTCCAGCTCTTATAATAGGCAAACGCCCATGAGTGAGTGTCGGTCTACAGTCGGCCCATAGTTGCCACTTATTACTAAGATTAAACACCCAAAAATTTAATTCTTGTGTTCAATTGAGCTACGTACATACGCAATTAAGGAAAATGCGGATTGCATTGATTTACGTTTTGGTAAGATTATTCAACGCATCAGAATCTTATGTTAATAATTTTTTTTAAATCCTTAGTAGTTTTTTTGTAATACTTTATCATTCTGTTTGCAAGATATTATTTTTCATTTGTATTATAATTGACTCATTGATTCAAATCTTTGAGTTATTATTATGCCACTACACATTTTTAACTTCGCTATTGGCTAATTAAGAAGAATTATATTTCAAATAATTGAGAATAATCTAATTTATAGAACTTTAATGGCAAGCGTGCATTCAAACTCAAACTCCGAGCTGTCAAATTAAGTATATTCTAAATTACGCAAATTCCGACACAGAAGCTGCTCTGCGGTAAGTGGATTTAGAATTTGCTAAATTTGGGAACCAATTCCGAATAAAGAAGTACCAATGAATTAGCAAACAACTTCTTGACATTCTTACTATCCAAAATCCATATCCAAAATGTTTTATACCATCTTTCCTGAAATATTATTTCGGCATTTCTCAAGAAATAATCAGTATTTTCATCAAACATCGGGAACTTTATCTAATAAATTCTCGAAAAACTCAATCTATCGAAATTATAATCTTTTAAAGTGAAAGCGTAAAGTATTGTTTTTAATTTGTTTCCAGACATCCTTTGCAGGACATACTGCAGGAGCTGCTGAAGTAAATGCTGCAGGAGATCCTGCAGGAGTTTTCTATCCAGATAGAAAATTGAATGGCATGATGGGCTTTGCAAAACAAGGTGGCACTATTGGAGGTTCGAACGGAAAAGTGGTTTTTTTACAAAATCTGCAGGACTTGAAGAAGTATATCACTGACGCAGTACCTCAAACTTTAATAGTAGCGGCAAATATTGATGCACCTAAAAGGGAGACTATTCATCTAGGATCTAATAAGTCTCTTATTGGTTCTTACACAGCAAATCACCTCAACAACGTTTATTTCCATACATCGAGAAACTCAAGCAACATCATTTTTCAAAATTTGCTTTTCAAACACAACCCTCAAAATATTGGCAACAGTGATATCCAATTAAGGATAGAATTTGGTGCACGCTACTGGATAGACCATTGCACCTTTGACGGAGGGCGTGTAGACAATAATGATTTAGGAAAACTTCTCTCAGTCGAATCTGTTAAGTCCGTGACAGTTGGCTATTGCAAGTTTTTGCACCATAGACATGGGGTGATACTTGGTTTTCCATCAGATAAAACAAATGATGCAGCCAAACACCATAATTTACCCGAATTAACTATGATGTTCAATTACTTTGAGGATATTGTTGAGCGAGCACCAGGTTTAATGCGCTATGGAATTTTCCACGTCTATAATAATTACATTTCAAATTTTCACCTAGGTTTTACCGTTGGTTTTCAGTGTCACATTTTCTCAGAAAGGAATTTTTTTACTAATTTTAAACCATACGCCTCTATAGTTTATGATGAAGGTACTGGTTCCTTTACAGACAATGAAAGTATACCCACGCCGAACAAAGGCAAGTCTAAGGAATGTCAGTGGCGTCCAAGTGAAGATTATCAATACATTTTGCAAACAACAGATTACACTCGAAACTTTTGTGAAAAATTCACGGGCGTTCAGAGCAACAAATTCAAATTTGCTGCAAATAACGAAAAATGATTATTGAAAAAAAAAACATAAATAATTTAATGGAAACTTTAAAACTGATTTGTGAGGAAAATCATTTTTGTCTTACTTGTTTTACATTTTTCTATAATAAGTGACTTTTTTAATTAAGTCATTGTATTTCGTAATTGGTGCACCATATGGTAAATTCTCATAGAAAGATTTGAAACAAATGAGACAAAATAATTCTTTTCGTTGAAAATGAGTTAAATATTTGCATCGAATTATGTAAAATTATGGTAATGTGAAGCGTAATAATTCTAGACGTACACAAATTTAATGCATGTATCTTCGAGACAGTAAAAAATGAAAAACAACAAGAAACCAACAAAATGTCCGATTTCTTATTTTTTCCAAATTGTTGACTAAAAATATACAACTTAGGGTACACAGTGTATTAGTTTAAAAAACCATTTTTCCCTTTATAAGCTAAATCAACCCAATGTACATTTTGATATTTTTTGTTGATAAACAATTGATTTAGAACCACCAAAAGTATTAGTTAGAATTTCCAGAATTTAATATCCTTCGACATATTTCTTTGAAAAACTCACTCAACAAACCGCATTTCAAAAACGTTTTATTTCGAAAAATAATTATGAGTCTGACTGTAAATTCTTTTTCTTCTTCTACTTTGCTCAGTAGTACACACACATGTTTGACATTTGTCAGAAAGCTTTTTCTTTAACGATTATAGCATCACGTGAGTGTTTTCAGATTTTTTTCTAACTTTCAATATCGGTTATTCAAGATATAATTTTTGCTTAACTATGACGTAAAATAAATTAACTTAAATGGTTCTCGATGAAGGAAAAACAATTTTAAAAAATGCGGTTTCACGGATAAAGATATACTTAGCAGCACAAAATCTGAGAAGACAAAATGTTTCAGGTAATTGGACGAGCAGGGTAAACGCAAGGTGGGTACACTAAACTTAAGCAAACTTTCTGTGGTGAGTCGCAGATATCTCCGGCCGACTCCGTTATAGGCAGCACGTTAGAGATGTGTAACCACGTAATGTTTTCTTCAACTTGGGGTATTCAGCTGACTATTGCGCTACTTGAACAATTACCTGTAACGTTCCATATTCCCAGTTTTTTCTGTGTGAGTGTCAACTTTAAAAACATCAAATAACTGTTTTCTGTTCTTTGTTTTATAATGCACAAAAACTGGGGTGAAGGCAGAATTTTCCTGCAATAAATTTTTAACAATTTTGAATTTTTTCTACACTGACGCAGCCTGATTAGGGTGGAAAAAATTATCATGAAGTATGACTGAAAATATTAATTTTTTATTTACCCACTTATGTAATTTATTGACTAATTCAAAACATCACGTGATTCATACGATAAATTTTAATTGTGCTTCTCTGCCTCGTCCTCTAGATCACATTAGAAACGCAGTTACTGCTCGTTCCGGCACAGTTATTTTAAATTTGAATTCAAATTTTTGGCCCGCCATGCTTATGCGCTAGATGGTGCCTTGGTCCGTCTTCCCCAAATTCTCCATTATGTAGTTCTGTGCGTTCCGTGATACATCGAACGCTAAGGGAAAAATTAAAAAGTGGTTTTTTGGAATATGAGTCCACCAAATAAATATGAAAATCGTCGAGGTAAGAGCAGAAAGCATAATAAAGGAGAAAGAATCAAAAAGAAGCTGCGAAAACTAGAAAAGAAAGTGAAACGTGCCAAGAGACGCAGGAAGCGTTCAAGTTCATCGTCCAGCTCATCGTCGGTATCTTCGGTTCGCTCAAAGTCCAGGTCTCCTCGAAAACAGGTTGGTGCGCACTATCCTAGAGAAACGTCACACACCAGAGGAAAAAAGGCGAAAGGCAGTGCGCGCCGCTCGAGAAGCACGTCACGCCATAGTTCAAACTCTGAATCTAGACTCCCTCGCGAAAAAGGTGATGCGCGTCTTCTGCGAGAAACGTCACACCCTAGAGGAGTCAGACAAAAACAGTTCAAGGTCCTCAAGCAGCAATTCTCATTCGTCCGACTCGAGAAGTCGATCGCGATCTGAAAATTGCAGCTCGAGAATCAAGTCGAGCTACGATAGAGAGAATTCAGTCGGTAAGACTGACAAACGCAACAAAGAAGGCGATAAGAAAACTAAACAGGCTGTTGATAAAGTAGATCCTCTACTTGACCGGATGAAAAAGAATACGTTCAAGGAAGCAGTGCCGTATCCGCCAATTGTCGAATCAGTGACAGATTTATGGACAAAAATTCTCAAATCAGGCTTGCCAAAAGAGTCCCTTAAAGAACTGATGGAAAAATATCCACATGGACAAGCACTCACTGAAATTCTGAAAGGGGAGAAACTATCAAGAGACATCCTCTTTGATATCGTGAGTGACGCTGGAAAGATCCTCACAGATTTACAGCACGAATTGTCGATGACAAGGCAGGCATTCATACCCCCTGATTTAGATCCGTTCCTGAAAACAGTGTCTGAACAAACGGAAGTCGACACTTTGATGTTTGGAAATGCACTCGCAGAAAAGCTAAAAACAGCTAAAGAGGTCGAAAAAGTGGCCAAAGACCTGGAAAAATCTGCTGCATCGACGAGTAACCCAAAAAGGGCTCAATCAACATATAAAAATAGTGAAGCTCCAAAAGACGCACAAGCTTCTAGATCTTCGGGCTCCGATTTAAACTCGAAGGGCCCTCCCAAGAACAGTTCATCGAGCAGGAGAGGAGGGCAGAAACCTCAGTATTCGAGAACCAACGACAGGAGATACAACACGAGGAGATGAAGGTAAGGTTATAGGCAGGTTGCCTAAAGTATTATGAAAAGTCTTGGGAAAAAATGACTTCGGACTGATTCATTTCAGAATCAATAGAAGGATACAGTTTGCCCTCTTGTAGCAACCCGCACCAACACAAAAACCCGTCTGATTCTCGTCTGTCAGTGGAAGAGAAACTCAAAACTCAAAGAGCCATTGAGTTACTAATAGAGGAAAATGCAGTTTCTTTAAGCGTTCCCACTGACCAGGAATTTTTATCTCCTTACTTTTTGAGGCAAAAACCTGACGGAAGTCAACCAAATATTTGTCACTGAAAAGGTCCAATGGAAATTTTAACTCGTCTGTGATACTCTCAGAGAAGGCAAAAGAGGACCTAAGTTGGTGGTTCGATAATATAGCCCATGGATAGTGGAACCGAGAGGAACAAAATCACCACATAAATTATTTAGAGCTTAAAGCAGCATTTTTTAGGTTAAAATGCTTCGTGAAAGAAAATACAAATTGTGAAATACTTTTCAGAATGGACAATGCGACAGGAATCTTATACGTAAATAGAATGGGGGCATTCAGCGCCCAAAACTACCACTGCTCAGTAGAGTCATATGACAGTGGTGCGAGAGTCGACAGATTTAGGTTCACGCTTCGTATCTAAGGTCAGAAGAAAATGTAGAAGCTGATGAACAGTCAAGAGTTGCACCGAGCGAAACAGAATGGGAGCTCGCCGACTGGGCATTGCAAGAAATTAAGAAAAAATTTGGTCCTATGGCAATAGACTTTTTTGCATCACGGAGAAATGCTGAATGTCGAAAATTCGTATCGTGAAATAGGGACCCATACTCTGTTGGAGTAGAAGCTTTCGCAATGAATTGGTCCAGTGATTTTTCCTAAGCTTTTTCACCTTTTTCTTTATTACTAAGAGTTTTACGAAAAATTCAAGTAGATGAAGCGGAGGGGATTGTAGTTGCGCCACTTTAGCCAACCCGACCCTGGTATCCGATTCTTATCTCTTTGATGGTAACCGAGCCCATATTATTTATACGTAATTCAAGTCTTTAGAAATGTCCTTACAGAGATACACACCCGCTGTGGGCGACACTTTCCCCGGTAGCGGGACGATTATCAGGCAGGCGTTCGGTGCAAGAGGAGCAGCAGACGAGGCTGCAACGATAATGCTGACATCAATTTCCAAAGGGACATTAAAACAATATAGCAAAGCCATAAAATTGTGGTGGGAATTCTGACATGAAAAAGAAGTTCCCTTATTCAAAAGTTCAACAAAAACTGTTCTTCAATTTTTCACCAAAGTTTTGAGAAGTACAAAATCCTATAGTACTCTAAACATTTATAGAGAAGCAATATCCCTTCTGGTGGGAAATGAACTTGGGAAAGATACAGCTGTATCGAGATTCTTCAAAGGAGTTGCAGTTTTGAAGCCACAAAAGCCCAGGTATTCAACTACGTTGCGCCCAGAGCCAGTTCTGGAGCATTTTTCAAAGGCATACCCGAATGAAAACCTTTCTCTGGACAACGGAAGAATTAATACAAATTAAAATACCAGACAGAATAAAAACCACAGGTCGTTACACAAGCCAACCTGTGCTTATCATTCCCTTTTACACGGAAACCCCACAGCTGTGTGTAGCTTCAGTGCTTCAAACTTACATTCAAAGAACGTCTGCCCTTCGAGAGGAAAATATGAGCAAATTATTCCTCACTTTCAAAAAACCTAATCACGAGGCAACCTCACAGTCCATAAGCCGTTGGATCAAGGAAAGCATGGAGAAAAGCGGTATCAACACGAGTATATTTAAGGCCCATAGCACAAGGCATGCGTCCACATCCGCCGCAGCTCGTAGAGAAACGACCATAGAGGTAACTCGACAAGCAGCAGGCTGATCCAAAAATTCGACAGTTTTTGCTTAATTTTATAATCGTCTTATTTCCCAAGAAAATGTTTTCGCCTCTGCAGTTCTTTCAGGTAGCGGTTAACATGCAGTCTACAATAATGAGTTAACTTTGGCATAAAAATAAAATCTGAGATTATATAAAGATCGCAACGAGCTTCAGCTTTAAACATCTACATAATGTGATCTAGAGGACGAGGCAGTGAAGTACAATTGAACGATTGAACGAACTTACATATGGTAAAGCTCAATCGTAATTGTGTGAGCTGCCTCGTCCGAATAGATCACACCCACCCAATAAAATTTTCCACTTTATTCCACAGCCTAATATATATATAAAAACTGTAGAAAGTTATAGTTTTCACGTCGTTGCGATTTAAACCTTCTTTAAAATATAATGGAGAATTTGGGGAAGACGCACTAAGATGCCATCTAGCGCATAAGCATGGCGGGCGAAAAATTTGAATTCAAAAATTTAAAATAACTGTGCGGGAACGACTAGTAACTGCGTTACTACATAATGTGATCTATTTGGACGAGACAGCTCACACAATTACGATTGAACTTCACTACAGGTAAGTTCTTACTTTTATCTCTTTCGCGGCAAAAAACAAACAAATAGAAGCGCTACACGACAGGCAATATTCGAGATTACTGTGGATTCAAAATCGAGTAATTGATTTCGAGGCGGCAAATTTATCTAAGCGTATATGTGGTAAATACCTCAATCCGACACTGTAAACACTAAAGCGCAATATACATGATAGAGAAACATTAACCATTTATGATCATTCCAGCTTAATCTCTGTACTCGAATTCTGCTGAACTGACAAAAATTTCTTTGAAGGGAAATCACAACTGAATTGTAGTAAATTTGAGAAAATTCACCTGAATTTAGGAGAATTCAAATGCACTCAAATCAAATGAATTCGATAAAATTTGTGAGAATCTAAAGGAATTTAAGAGAATTCTAGCGAATTGAATAAATTTAAAATGGAAATTTCCGTAGATTTTGTGTATTTCAAGGAATTAGAGAGAATTCATGTAAACTTTAGTAAATGAGACGCAATTCGAGTAAAATATATCGCCTTGAGTAAGCATAAATTATCAGATTGTAAAATTTACAGTAGGTGATGCTTTCCTCATCACGTATCTGACGAAAATTTAGTGATTGAACAATAAACCTTTTTCAACTTCTTTGTGCAAGAACGAAAAACATAACTTTTTTTTTTGAAGCTAAATATTTGTCTGAGTAAAGCATTTTCAATAATAAAAAACCCGAGCCCCGATGCTCGAGAACACCCGAGTAAACACCCTAAAATTGAATTCTTGTGTTTAGTTGATCTACGAACATACATACCCAATCAAGGGAAATGCGGATTACGTTTACTTTGATTTTGGTGAGATTATCCAACGCAGCGGAATCTTATATTTATAAATTCAACAGAAATCTTAAAGTATCTTTTGTGTACTATATCATCATTTTGGTTGCAAAAAAGTAATTTGCATTTGTATTTTGATAGACTCATTGATTAAAAGCTTCAATTTAGTATTATAACATATTAAAATTTCAAGTTTGCTATTGGCTAATTATGCTATATTGTGCTATATTATATTATGCTATATATTTGAAATTATTTTTATTAAAATTAATATATGATACAGAATTGACGACCATTTAAAATTTCAGAATTGAAAATTTTCTGGAAAATGAAATTCCCGACCATTCTTAATGTAACCGTTTTTGAAAATTCCTGAAACAAAATTGCCGAAATTCTGAAGTAGCCAACATTATGAAATTATCTACACGGTCTACTTTGATAAAACATTAATTATCTTAGTGGAAAATTTATCTTTTTTATTGAAAATTTAACTATTGGGTCAAAAACGAATACTTTCTTAGTTAAAAATGCTGCAACCATTTACTTGAAACTTCGACTACTTTGTCAAAAAAAAAACATTTTTTTGTTTGTTGAAGATTTATCTCTTTGGTTGAAAAAATAACTGTTGCATTTTCAGAAAATTCATCTTCTTGATTGAAAAGTCATATTTTGAGTTGCATGGTAAACTCTTTGATTGAGAATCAATCTCTCCAGTTGAACATATATTTTTTTTTGTGGAAAATTAATCTTCTTGCTTGAAAATTCATCCTTCTTGCATAAAAATCTAGTGTGTCCGGAATTTTATTTTCAAACATTTTTCATTCATCCCGGAAACTAAATTAATCTTCTTAAATCAGTAATGATCTTCTGGGTTGAATGTTGAACTATTTGATTGACAACTTTTTTTTTCATCATTTTAGTTAGATAAGATAATCAAATCCAAGCTTGCTGGCAGATTAAAGAAACCTGCGTTATTACAACATGTGATGAATATTGAAATTTCACGTGCGACATCTTAGCCTTTGTTCAAGATAAACTGAATATTTTGAAGTTTATTGTTAAATTATGCAAATGATTTTCCTGCGTGTATCAAAATTTGTTCCAATGTCTTTGTTTCAAAGTGGACTATCGTAAGAAATGAGATCAGGGAAGGGTCAGACTTTAAAAAATATCATGCAGAAGTCAGGGAATTTTTAAGAGGCACTTTAAATAACTCGCAACAAAAAAAGAATTATTTTGAAACTTTTATTTCAAATTGTTTTATTCATTTCATAAAAGATGATATGTTAAAATTTTACAAGATTAGGATTTTACTTTTTGGGTTAAAGTTCCACTATATTGGTATAAAATAATTTTTTTTATAAAATTCTTGTTATGGTATTGAAAATTCTACTTTCTTTCTTGGTTGAAACTCCAACTATTTTTTTCGTAAAACACTAATCTTCTTCGCTTCAAATCTTCTCTTTTTTATTAAGAATGTAACTAATCGGCAGAAAATAAAATTTTTTGTTAAATTCATGTATTTCAGATGAAAATTCATCTGTTTTACAACAAAAATAGCATTTTGCCTGGAAAGTTCAACAATTTGGAAAAAATTTTTTCTCTACTTTTCAAAAAATTAACTATCTTGTTGAAAATTCGTTTGTTTCAAGTTCAATTTTGTAGGTAGAAAATTCTAGTCTTTACTTAAAATGTCAACTGTTTTGCTGAAGATTCGTCTATTTGGACAGAAAATTCGTACTGCTGAATTAAAAATTCACCTTTTTTTGCAAAATTCAATTACTCGATTGAATATGCCACTGTTATTTATGGGTGTTTAATCTTTTTAGGTTGACAATTTTTTATACAAGTTTATAATTATTTGAATATTGCTGTAATAAATAAAGTTTATACAGTAATACGTAAGACTCAAAACAAAATTTCAGAGCGGTATTTCGTTTTTATATGAAAACAAAAATATAAAAGACTTTCAAGTCCACACTTCAGTATTTTATAACATCAAAGTGGAACAGATGCAAACCAGATATTCAAATTTTTACAAAAACAAATTTTTACCTGCAAATATTTATCAAGAGTAAAAAAACCTACAGATAATAATATAAGCAAAAATATTTTCTCGAATTCAAAAATAAATTTTCAATGCTGCAATTTTGATATAGCAAATAATAAACTATATTATTATTATTATAACGTAATTTTTTACACAATAACTGACAATTTGTATTGCTTATGCATGTGTGAATTTCAATATGAACGTAA
>JAABKJ010008479.1:0-11440 GCA_011634705.1 Andricus grossulariae | reverse complement strand
CGATGTCATTTTTTAGATGACAGTTGCTCCCAGTGGGACCCTGCGGTGGTTGTTAACCTTCAGTTTTTAATTATATACTACTTAATGCTGATTATTTTCGTTTTCTAATTAAGCATGCACGTGCACGCCGCGGAACGCGGGTCTTTCAAGACTGTCTGTTTAATAAACTTCATATGTGCCATTTTAAAATGAATATTCATTGTATATACGTTCAAATTTCATATAAAAAGTATCTTAAACTTCATATGCCCTTGCATATTAAAATTGCAAACATTTCTAACAGTGTAGTCGATTAACTTTCCTCTTTTTGTCTCTGTAATCATTTTCAAGTATATTTCGCTCCTCATAGCTAAGACCTGTGATTTTCAACGTTCTCTTGTACGCTTATTTCTTTTCTTGTCGGGCTGCCTCAATTTCTTCATTCCACCATGCATTACCAGACTTTCTTCCTACAACCGCGGTACCACACACTCCGGTCACAGTTTTAGCAATGATATCCCGTAACATAGTCCGTGCGCTATCTATATCTTTATTGCATATCATCGCCTTCCAAGTTGCCCTATCTATGCGTTCGTTGAACTTATTCTGAAAATCTATTCGCACTTCCGGTGTCTGTCAATTTTCAATCTTGATTCGCGTTTGTTTCGTTTTTTTATTCTCTTTCTTTTCCATCCCCGGCCTAAGTTTATTTTGGAGACTAGAAGGTCAATTATACTGTGGTTATTTTCTTTACATCAGATGTACATGTGGATCATTTTATGTCGAAACCAAGTATTTTCAATAAATAAGCCCTTTTCTAAGCATAAGCTAACTAATTTTTCCCCGTTATGATCTTTGAGATGCTGTCTTGCTTTTTCGTTCATGATCAAACAGACGCTTTGATTACCATGTGACTTACTATCTACTCCTGGCCATATTTCAAAACCGCCTTTCAGCACCCCATTTTCTATGTTTCTACTTTCGCATCCCTTTGTTTTTGTCTCAGGTACACATAAAATGTCTAGCTTCCTTACGTGCATAGTTTCTTGTAATTCCCTTATCTTAAGATCATTCACCCCTCTAGCATTCCGAACACCCAGTTTCCATTCATCTCCTGAAACTCGACCTTTACATTTACCCTGTGTATGCCTTTCGTCAATCAGTCTCAGTCCATTCCGAGGCTATTTTATTGTTTGTATCATTCATTGTTTAGATTGTAAACCGAACTACTATCTTATGTGATAAATTTATTTTGCGAATCGAAATCATGTGTTTTACACTAAGATCACCAGCCTTCAGCAGCGTTGTATTAGATAGGAGTTCATATCTTCCTATCTTCCTATTTAATGCATAATTCTTGAAATATAAATGTAACAGTCGGATTTTTTGGAAGAATTATTTTAGTAAATAAAGATCAAATGCTTTCTGGAACAAAAGTCAAATTTTTCAGTTTCAATTTTTGAATTTGCAAGTAAATTGAACGGATAAAGTGCTTTATCGTAGCTTAATTCATGGCATAGAAAGAGTATCCCCCCCCCCGACACGCAAAATACTTCAATTTCAAAATTTTACAATCTGAAATTTCATTTATTCTCAACACTAATAGTTATTACTTATCTGAATATTTCACTGGGATTCCGCCTTTGTCTTCAAGGCTTCTTAATTTTTTAGTGTTAATTTTGAAAGAAGAATTAAATAGTGCGTTTAGGAAAAAATAATTGAAAAATAATAGCACGTAAACAGACCGGTTTACTTAGCAGAACTGCCAAGAAACTTTGATATTTTATTTTCATAAAAACTTTTTCAATTTCCTTGAAAAATCGAAAATTCAAATTTTGATCGCACAAAAAATAATAAAAAATAAAAAATTCCATTTTGTGATCAAACTATGCAAGATACGAAAAAATATGAATACACAAAAATCATGCTCCCAAAAAAGATCTACTAATGTAGATCATTTCTTAGTGCGATGCGTAGTTTTTGTTTTAGTAGTAAAAAAACAATAATAAGAATTAAAAAATTAAATTTTTGGACAAACGACAGAACTTACAAAAAAAAATCAACAAAAGTTGTTCACTCAAAAAAGAGCTACAAATCTGTTATAATTTATTTTTTGATAGAAAGCCTAGTTTTCGTTTTAATTGTAAGAAATAACATTATTGTTACAAAATTAAATTTTTTGACAAATGACACAAGCTACGGTAAAAATAAATGAACAAAAGTTGTTCAGCCGAAAAATAGCTACAAATTTGTTGGTTATCATTTTGTTATGGGATGCGTAGTTTTTGTTTTAATCGTAATAAAATAACATTTAAAAATTTTTAATGTTTTATCAAACAACACAAGCTACGAAGAAAATGTAAGGGGAAAAGTTGTTCATTTAAAACAGAACTACAAATTTATTATTAATTATTACATTTTCATAATTTATGATAGAGAAAGTATTAGAATTGTCCGAAATTTGACACTACAGTTTTATAACGGATCTCCACGTTTTGAGACCCCCTGAAGCCGAAAATCAAGATAGGGAAGAATGTCTGAAGAAAGGATTGTAACTTTTTATTGTAAGGTAATTCAGAAAATAATTATAAGTTTAAAAATATCTATCAAAAATCGAGCTCGTAGCACGAGTATCACGATGAGAATGTGTATCTCAAAGCCTACAGAGCTTTGAGCAACTTAATATTTAACTATACTTAATCACGTATAAAATTCAGAATATTAAGACGCATATAAATACTGGGATCTAACAAAGAAGTTTTTGATAAAGTTTCATTCAAGCATTCCATGTGCAAAGAATGAATATCTGAGCGCAAAGCGCGAGATCCACTAGACGCGCGCCCTAGGTGCGCCCAAACTTGCCAACCGTGCGCGCTGCGCGCGATGAGAATGTGCCCGCGCAACGGGAAGGAAGTTACGGAAGTTTGTGTACAGAAACTTAATTTTTTTATTTTTTATCAACTGCAAAATCTATATATTAGACTTTTATGTAATCAAAAATTATTATATTATATAATTATTAATTATTTTTTATCAAAATAGACGATCTGCTTAGAAACTAGTCGATCCGAGCGTTACATCCCAGATTCCCAGTCTAGCTACTGGACAGTTAGCCTGTGGCTCGCCAATGTGGACTCAAGGCGCACTAGACAGAAACAGTACAGCGCCACGTAAGTTTTCCACACGGGTGTCGCGAAAAGTTTCCATTCAAATGCTAAATCATATCCACTTTCAATTAAGATATTTGATATTATTATTATACCATTAATCCATTTCCCTTTCGGGGTAAGCGTAACTTACTCGGTGAGGAAGGGAGTAATGTGAGGGAGGGGTATAGATTTTCAGATTGTCCTAGAATTCCCATGTTATTTATTTAAATAATACGTTCATTCCGCAACACTGCTCCGACCCAGGTTGCTGATCAATCTCTTCAGCGATCAGCACAAGGGAAGAGCCTCACAAAGTCATCATGTAAAGCTCTCCACTCGGGCCCAGTAGTATCCAAGGTCTTTTATTTTAAGCGTCATTCACTCTACTGACACTCATCCTCATGCATTTTCTCATACATGCTCTTGTGCTTTTATGGCTTCTTATGTGTCTTCAAATTAGGGTCTCATTCACACATTCTCTCAGCATGCCCAAACCTTCTCAACGCATTTATTTCACGTATGTCAACTAGTGTCTCCTCTACGCATTCTTTGAGGATTGTCTCATTACTCACTTTGTCCATCAGTGTTTTGCCGCACATTATGTGCAGGAATTTTATGTTAATCACGTTAGTTTTACTCTTATCCTTTTCTCAATAGGTATAGGTCTTGCTACTGTACCGCACAGTCTGTATAATTATACAATTATGTATTGCCGTTTTAGCTTTACTTGATATATTTTTACTTCTGATAGTGGGCCCTGCTGTACTGATAACCTTCTTACCCTCGCTTATACGCCTATCTAACTCTCCACCTATCTTTCCGTCATTAGTGAATCGGCTAACAAGATGGATGGATAGATATGGCTATCTCTCCATCGATCTTTTCGTCTGTAGTAAATAAACTACCAAGCCATACGTACTTATCAACTTGTTCTATCCTCTTATTGTCTAAGGCAATGTTGCATACTGTTTCCTCACCATTTCCTTCAAATATCATACTTTTTGTTTTAATTACGTTAATTTTGAGGCTTATGTTCTTCATGCATGTATTCAGTTTGCTCAACATTCTTGGCAAGTCCTCGATTGACTCTGCCATAGCAATCTTATTATCTGCGAACGCTAACCCACGTACCCGCATTGTCCCGCGATCCACACCCTTCTTCGTCGAAGAGGGCAATTCTTAGACACTTGTCCATAAATATAATAAATAGCCATGATGACATAACGCATCGTTGCCTAACACCTTACATAATATCAAACCAGTCACTCAGTTTCTCATTAACCCTTACACTCGCTTTGCTACCAGCATATAATGGTTTTATTGCTTGTAGGAGCCATTCATTGACTCAGTATTCATTCAGGATTTCCCAAAGTTGACTTCTATCTACCTTGTCAAACGCTTTTTCTAGGTCAGCAAATACATAGAAAACTTTTTCCTTACTCTCAAACTTATTTCTGTGATCTGCTGTAGCTAAATATTTGATCCGTACATAATCTTCCTGGCATAAATTCTCTCTAGACTTCCCATATCTTTTTTTTTTTTTTTGTTATTTTCATTACCCTATGAATAAGTATTTTTTAATATATTTTACTTGATAAGCTGATATCTCTGTAATTATTGCAGTTGCTTTTATCTCGCTTTCCTTTGTATATTGATATGATAATTGATTTTTTCCAGTCATCTGGAACTTCTCCCATCTCAATAAACTTTATCAATTCGCACAACCCGTGAGGTATGCACACTGAGAGACTTTTTGTTAGAATAAATGATAAGAATGAATGAGAATTTAGTATAATATTGTTCGAAAATAGGGGAAACAGGGTTTGCATATAAAAAATTAATATAGTGGTTTTCAGCCGGCAAAATAATATTTTTGTTTGAACAAATGGAAAGGATGTTGCAATAAGTAATACATTTTATTCGAAAAAGTGAAAACATCTTTTGAAGTTGCCATACAAAGCATATGAGAATCTCAAACGACTATATGAAAAATAACTCACACCACCAAAAGATTCATCCTTCAGGAGGAACTAAATACACAAATTAAATACAATGAAAGACGGAAACACGCGTACAATTATTATTTTTATTATTATATATACTTAATTTATTCACTACATACATAATCGCACGCTTAATCGCTATGAAAAATCGGAATCGTTGCGGTAAGATTCGAACCTAACTTACCAAAAGTACTAACGAATTTTATCCCTGACAACTAAACCCCACGGCTAATATACATTATGGAATATTTGGCAAAAATCTCGGAAAAGCGGCGTCGCTTGACAACTCAGGGCAGTCTGACAAATATCTGGGCCTTGTTTCATGAGTGATTCGTTGCTTCAGACATTTTGTTAATAGATAGGTTAAACATTTTATCACTTTCAATGATTAAATTGATTTTTTATAAAATACATTTTTTGAAGGAACTGATAATATTGTTGTATGAATACCATTATCTAATTTGACATCTCAGTATAATGAACTTGAGTGTATTTATATGTAATAGTTTATAAATTGTACTCATTAAATTAAATCTTATTACCTTAGTGTATAAATTTCGTGAGAAAGAATTCCAATAGTAAATGAATTAATTGAAAATAGAAAGAGTTAACTTTAGGGTTACCATTCATCCTGGTTTTTCGGTACATGTCCTCTTTTTTCGAGGTCTGTCCTGGTATCCTGGTTTTTTCTTGAAAATTGGCAAAATGTCCTGGTTTTTTACGAAACCAAGATTTTTGACAACAAAGCTAAATATTACCGATTGAGTACTTTGTACAGCTGTACACTGCTTCGGTGTACATGTATTTATTTATAATTACAATAATTTATAAGTTTAATAATAAAAAATTCTATAACATATGTCAAAACGTGGAATTGGACCGAATTGGATTTGGACCGACCGCGGCCGGTGTCCCATGCGTTCCATGTTCGGCTCTGCATAATCGGACTCAATCGCAACACGGAGGAAACGCTCGAGGAGCATTCTCAAACGAAACTATGTGAAACATCAAGAATAATGATTTCATAGTTTGCTATGCGTCTCAGGTTTCTCTCAAATTTATATTGACAATATCAATTTCTAAAATACGTTTTCGAGATTATGATATTCTCTATTTTTCTTATTAAAATTATTTTTCGAAAACTCAGTAAAAAGAATATCATTTTTTCATAGTGTTAATTCTTGCAATGGAGATTCATAATATTTCGTATTTAGAATACAACTTTGTCGTTTTCGTGGTTTAAATTCTCGTATGATAATATTAAACTTCGGTACTGTAATACGAATAAGTGTAATAAAACCTCCGTTTTCCCTATTTGAAAACGATATTATACTAAATTCTAATTCATTTTTTTCATTTATTCTAACAAAAGGTCTCTCAGTGTAGGTTTACGCCGTTTACACCAATGCTTAGACCTAGGTTAAAACTTTGAGATAAATCCCAGTGGACACAAAAACATTAACATGCTGAGAACGTTCTAAAGACGTTCCTAAGACGTTTGTATCAGTCCAATTGATGTCCTAAAGACGTCCCATGTTCCAAAGACCGTCTTTGAAACATGGGACGTCTTTAGGACATCAATTGGACTGACACAAACGTTCTAGGAACATCTTTAGAACGTTCTTAGGACTTTAATGTTTTTGTGACCACTGCGATGTCAATAAAGTGTCCAAAAAGACTTTTCAAGTCAATTTCATGGTTTTCAATTCAACCCTGTGGAATCGTTTATAATTTCAACAGAACGTAAATAATTTAAATCGTACATTTCATCGCTTTTTTTAACAAATAGTAATGCGAAATCACACTTAGACATCCTGAAAAACTATTTTTGGATTTACTAGAATAAAAATTATAGGAAGTCATGCTCTTTTCCATTACGCTCGTGGGCCAAAATCGGCACTTTTTTAACAGCCTCTTTTCTCAATATTGTATACTTTAGAAATCAAGGCCTTGAAAGTTAAAGAATTTTTGATTCGCAATGTTCAAAACATAGAAATCTTAGGTCGCAAAGTGAATAGTAGGGCAGAGTGAAAATGCTAAAATTAATGGTATGGTTAGAGCCAAGGGAAGAAAAATTGTAGGTTGGCGTCCAAAAAAAAGTACAAAAAAAAAATTGAAATCGGTTAATCTGTTGGGTTTTTGGATTAGAAAATTCAAATTTTTCAAAATTCGAAAAAAGTTTCCCATTCGTTCAAACGTTATGGCAAATTTTTTAATGTATATTTCTGCTAGTGAGAAGTAATAAAAAATTAGATATTTAAAAAATTCTGTTTAATTTTGAATTTTTTCCAAATTTGTGAAAAACCTGTTTTTTCGATTGAATTAAGCGGACACTTTTTTGGAAATAGTTGAATATGTCGAACCTGAATTTTGTTCACTAGAATGAAAGAAATATGATATGAATTTTCCTTCATAGGAAAAAATTGTCTCATGTTTCTTCGATTCAAGCTGATGAACTTTCATGTTCAAAATATTCAACTTTTTCCAAAAATGTGTGCATTTAACTCAATCCAAAAAACACTTTTCCAAATTTTCAAAAAATTCTAAATTGAACAAATTTTTTTCTGAATTTCTAATTTTTTTTTAATGATTACTAGCCAAAAATGTACATATGTCACCGTTTATACCCGAAATCAGTTAAAAATATTTTTAACTAGTTAAAACGCGAAAGTACCGGGAGCATTAACTTGTCAACACTAGTGTTAACTAGTAAAAACGCGGAGTAACCAAGTGTTTTTGTGAAAACCCAAATAAATTTTTAATTCCATCTGATTTCGTGTTTTAACTGAAAATATCAGTTAAAACTCGATTCAGCCAATTATGCTTTTGAAAGAAGTAGTTTTACCTGCACTATGCAGTGAATGTGCTTGCAAATACTGCATCATTTTTCGACCTTGTTCTGCTTGGAATGGTGTGCATCTTTTGCAATAATTTATCAAAACCGCGAGCACCAAAGCTGAAATATGAAATGAAAATGTTCATTTGTTCAGAAAAACTACATTCCTCCCCTTATTTGACTCAATTTTGAACATTCTTTTTTGAATATCTATTTATAAAACTATTCACGTCTTTGTAACAATTTTAGAACTTACCAGTGTTACAAATTCTCAAATTTCACTAAATAAGAATGGTTTCAATGTACTATATATTTTTTTGGCATTGAAGAAAGTACAACATAATTCTCATTTATTGTCTACTTTTATAAATGCAATTCAGGAAGAAATAAAAATCTCACGTATTCACAAGGTTTATTATGTTAAAGGCAAGTTAAAGAAAATTTATTAAAATAGAATAAAACCTTTTTTAAATTATTAAAGCAGCTCCAGCAGTTTTTTTTAAAGGCACTTAAATACTTCACTTTCGTATTTCCCTGACGAATAAAGGCTTGACGAACAAAATACACACCTTAGTGGATTTGTTAAAAATCTCGTAGTTCAATATTCTCAATTTTTTGTCCATATTTCAATAATGTACAATTTTTAGTAATAAATCTAATGTTACTTCAGCTTTAACCAAGATTATTTAAATATACAATACAGTTTTTTTAAATTTGAACCAACATTCAGATTATTTAAAAAGTTACGTTGACTTCCGTTTTTTTAACATTCCCATTCTATATAAACAACAAGAAATGTGTTAAGTAACGAAATTTTGTCGGAAAAATATCAATTTTTCGCCCTGAGTGTGTTTTTGATTTTCTATTAATGCTTTGTTATCGAAATTACAGAATTTTAAAAATTCAAAAATTATATAATTAATAATATTTCTTATTGGTAGGTTAAAAATTTTTCTATTCTCACCTTTAATGTTTTCGCCACAAGGTTTAGCATCAATAATGCAATCGATTAGACTCAATGCATAATTTTCGTCCATAATTAAAAAGTAAAGATCAATTCTTTCGCATATCAAAGAAACGGAAAGAAGGAAAGCAATTAAAATTATCGCCTTGCAAGTCAAATTCATAATCACTATTATTTGTCTAAGATTTTACCACTATAATATTTATTAATTAAATGTTACAATTTTTATTCAAAGCTGCCTAAGGAAAATTGATATTGTTTCTTCGGCTTCTAAGGAACAACTGCTGCACCACCGCGAGACAAAATAAATCTGCGCTCTTTGATTGAGACCAAAAATATTTATGTCTGTGTTTTCACACTTTAAATTTGCATGTGAAAAGTTATGGCTCGTCTCCGATGATAAATTAATTCAACTGAGGTCACAGATAATTGTAACTGTCATCTACAACCTTTGCAAATCAGCGTGCACTCTAAAGATGCGAAATAAAGTTCAAAGTATGTTTATAAAAGAGTTTTGTATTCATTTTTATTTATTAGATACTAATTTATGTTCGTAATCAATAGTTTAATTAGTACTGAATAACAATTTAAAAATAGAATTTACCTAGTCTTTAAATAATTTTTTGAATCTCTGCATTCTTTGACAATGTTTTTTTAAGATCATACTATAATTTATTATAAATCAAAATATTCTAAACCTTAATTAAGGATGGTTACAGAGGTAACAAACATCCAATTTCTATATATAGAACAAACTAAAAACTCTCTAAAAATAGAAGTAAGAAAACTGAAAATGTGTATAAAAAATTGAAAAATGTTAATATTTGACAACATAATAGTAGATGAGCTAGGCAGGTTCTAATTATAAATTCCTACCTTATCGACATCAAGAAGATTCTAGCTGAAGTGGTTCGTGTCCGTGCTAAATTTTTCTAGAAAAGTGGTTCATGTCCGTGCTAAGTTTCTGGAACATTTTCGATGGGTCCTGATGACGTCATCATGCATTCCTACCTTCCCGACATTCTTCATCAGTATTAGTGCGTGTCGATGTGAGGTAAGCCTGTGTGCGGGTGTCCGTGTGAGGTTGAAGTCAATCGAGACCGTTCTAGAACATTCCTGGATGACGTCACAGAGTAGTATTGCGCAATTCTGCCTGTCAAATTCATGTAACAACAGGTTCAAGGTTATATTTTGCTTTGTCCTGGCAATTTCTACTGCTAGAACATTCTTGATGACGGTGTCAAATTAAACTGCGCAATTTTTTTTCTAAACAAGTTCAAGGTTATTTCTCATGACGCATTACAGTTTGCGTCGTAAAAACGTGTTGATTACAATATAGAATCTTCCAGAACTTTATTACATCATATGATGCAATATCTGACAATATTGTGCAAAAGTCTTCAGAAATTTGGTAGAGGGAGTAAGCGATTATAAAAGGAGCGATGTGCTTAGTTTCTAAAATATGCCTAACGACGTCATCAAATTTTACTGCGCAATTTTTGTTGGTAAACGAGTTGAACGTTATTTTCATGACGTATTACATTTTGCGTTGCAAAAATTATATCCAAAACGTGTTGATTACAATGTAGAATCTTCTAGAACTTAAAGATAAAGAGGAAGATAACAAAAATTTAAATTAGAAAATATTTTAAGCCAATCGAATAATATAGGTAAGAGAGTATCGAAATGAATAAAGCATTTCTTATGGTAGGGTATGTGCTCAGGATTCTTATCGCTTTATTCTGGTGTCGAGTAGCGAGCGAGCGAGGACTCGAGATAAAATACAGATGTGTTTAAAAGTTTTGATTGCAGAAAACATTTGATACACTGACCGCCTAAGTCTGCATAAATTTCATTAGACTCTGCTTTCGTTCTCTAGAGATCACTTCTTTTACTGCTCGCAAAAGTTCACTTTCTTAGTCGAACCGCAACGTTTGAAAATCATTCTTTTGCTATATACTAGGTCCGTCAATCTCTGGACGTGTCACATCAAGTAAGATATTGCAAACAATTTCGAGACTCAAAAGAGAGATAATACAGCGTGCATTTTATTCCACATGTCTCTTTTATTCACAGATATACGCTCGCATTTCATTAACAATTGAAATAATTGCGGGTACATTATTTATGTTTCCAGCTAATTGAGCTTTTAAAAGAAAGCGGAATCTATCTACAAGTTTATTTGGATCTTCCCAGTAATCTAACATTTCGGCTTCTGTTTTTGCTTCTATTTCATAATCAGAGGAAATTTTACTTTCATCATCATCCTTATCGCCATCATCATTATCATCATTATCATTGACATCCTTATCATCAGCATCATTTCTGGTTATCACAGGTGGAGAATCGTCATCTTGACTAAATTCATTTTCTGCTTCTACTTTTTGCTTCTTCACAAGCGGTTCCACTTCATCTTTAGACTTCTCAGTAAGGCACGCTAGATTCTTACGTGGAGAGAATCGTGGTTTCCAGGCTTCCTGAATAGCTTGTTTCTCGTCGTCAGGTTTGA
>JAABKJ010008478.1:0-11440 GCA_011634705.1 Andricus grossulariae | reverse complement strand
GAAAAATCATAGGAATCCTTAAATTCCTAAATCTATAGGGATTCTGAGAGGATTCTAAGAGGGATTTTTAGCAGGGCAGGTTATATGCTGAGAGGAGAAATAGGACGAGAGAAAATGGTGGTCAGGCAACTAAAAAGATACGAGGACTTTTAAGAGAAACTAAGAAGGAGAGAGGGAAGCAGAGTTGCACATGCTTGTGTCCGGGAGGTTATGGATAAATAGAGGAGGGCTAACGTGCGGCGCTCGAAATGTAAGGAAGAGAGATACGAAATGAGGCTTGAATGTCGTATGCGAGTGAGGGGTAGAGATTGGCAGGGAATAGAGGAAGAATAGAAGAAAGTGGTAAGATTCAGAATGGGAGAGGGTGTAAGGGCATGTAGGTATTAGATAAATGAAAAAGAGAATCTGTGTAGTGTTTGAAGGTATGAGCAGGAATCATGCTTACATGAGTTAGAGACGTGTCAGGGAAGTAGTGTTGTGGAATAGAGTCCCAATTTTTTATACTGGTAGTGTTAAGAGGAAACGGAAGCCTGGGGCAAGGTAGCAAGCTTTTGGGAGTAAGACCAGTACATTGTTATCCGAGTGGGGAAACTAGACGATTCCCAAGGAGCACGAAATTGCCACGCTAGCGAAGCGAGCGCGGTAATCATGCGACTTGGGAATCGACTAGTCCCTCACCTGGTTAACATATTATTTTGTCCAACACCTATGCGAAAAAGACGACTTTTTTCGTCCGAAAATAGTGAACAAAATGAGCGATTCCTCAATCGTTGATGTGAGCATTGAAAAATAGCTCGTTTTTTCCACTAGTGAGAAAAAGTTTTTTCGCGCAGGCGTTGGACAAAATAGTATGTGCCACTCGTAGAGAATGGTCGATTGTGAATCCGCATTCTCCCCACTCGAAGCACAATATACTATTCTCTACATACCCCGAAGGGAAATGCGATTTCGGGGCCTGGCGAGAAACAGCAAAACTGATCGGTTCCACGATCGGTTGATGCAACCATGAAAATATGGGCTTGAAGGTACTCCATGGTTTGCATCCAGCTCCTTGACCCACACTTTCCACACTTTTTAGTGTGGAAAAGTAAGTTTTATCACACGGACTCATCATTGATCGTGAAATCGATCACCTTCACTGTTTCGTGCCAGTGTCTCAAAATCGCATTTCCGCGTGGGTATTAAAGCATACACGGAAAAAAATAGTTGTTGAAATTTTAAATTACTGAGTCAACCACTCTAGGATAGGGTCAAATGTACGTTACAAGTTGGAAGTATCGTAATTATAAACTTTGATTGATAGATATTTAAAAAGTAGGAAGAATCGTAGAAAGTTCAAAAGACTTTCAATGAAAATGTGAAGACCAGAGGAAACCAGAGTTCTTGAAACACACATATGCTCATGCTCCGAAGCCAGTCAATGAAACTTTCGATGACTCCTAACGAGTTTTCAGAAAACAGTGTTGCCAAATTAAAAAAAAATTATTTTCAGGTTTTATTGCATGATGCTATAGTTATCCGCATACTTTGTTTAAGTTATATTTATTTTTACACAGTTTGAACACTGCACATACACATATATATTTTACCGTATGAAAAATCGAAAGCAATTCTGCGGCGGGATTCGAACTACTTAACACCTATGTCTAACACAGCGAACGCAACTCATCCCTAAGAACTAAACCCCACGGCTAACCTAACACATGGAATATTTGCCAAAAATCCCAGCAAAGAGGCGAAGCACGACACTGCAGGGCCGTGTGAAAAATATCTGGCCCCCGTTTCAACGCATGAAAATTAATTTTTATGAAATAAAATCCCTTTTTATGTTGAAAGCTTTAAGCTTTTATTAACGCTTGTAATTTGAAATTAGCCAATTTTGAAAGTAATTATTGAATGTTATTATTAATGTTATATTATTGAATATTATTATTATTTAACTCCGCGTAAATTTGTCCATTGCCGGTTACTGTGACTTTATTCAGACTTCCATACACCACTTCATATATGAACGTCACTACATGTTAACATAAGCGGCCAATGTGGCTGTCATTGTGCATATATAGATAACGTAGCCGACAGTCAACGAATTCTTCGACAACTCTTAAATCAGTTATTCGCTTCTGTGCTGGCAGTTATTGTATATAAAATCTTTTGGAATCTGGAGGACTTTTTATAAAAAATGGAATGCTTGTCTAGAAATTTGTCAAAATCTACTGAATACAAATTCAAGAACTGATGTTCGTAGATTGTATTCCAATAATTCTATGACTTTTTTCACTTTTTCGATAAAGTCTGCGGTTCTTCAATAAAAATTATATGAGATTCTAAAAAAAGTGTCCTATCCTAGAATGGGTGACTAGTTAAGTAAAGTTTCGACAACTTATTTTTTCCGTGTACAACAGTCCGCACGGAGTGAAACAACGAATGCGTATGTGCTTAGTACGGTAAAGTGAACTTTATCGTCCAAGGACGTTAAAGTACCTCCCCATCAACAAAGACCTACTTTGCTTCTATAAAACACACACGAGAAAGCGAGGAAATCATGTTCTTGTTACAGAAAAAAGGCTTGTTGATTTTACAACAATAAAATCGTGTGTTTTCTTTCGTTGCCAAAAAGTTGACAATTTAAGTACGAGTCATTTTTCACATTTCTTTAGATTAATACATTTACATTTTTTTCAGTGAAATACTTATTTATAAGTATTTACTGTATATTAAAGCACTTGGCAAAGTTTCAAAGTGTTATAAGACTTCGTTTAGAACTTATAAATAAAAAGTACGTAAAATCTCCTGACATACACCTGTCCCAAACTACAAATTAAACATTTCTAAATAATATTTAAAAAATTAAATTTTTCAGGGTTGCTATTTTAGGTTATAACTTAAAAATAATTATTCAGACTATTAAAAATTCGAGCTGAAATTGTCAGGTCATCCTTTATATTAATTTATTTTAGTATAAAATTAATGAGATGGTATTTTGAAATGCTGAAACTAAAATCTAATAAATTGTTAAAATACTAATTTTCCCCATATATTTAACGAAGTGTCTTGTCTCCCCGAAATTCGGGATAAGTAGTCAAATAATTCTCATACGCTTGGCTAGTCGTCACGAATTTTTTCGGCACGACTAGATGCAGTCTATATTGAAATATTGCTACCTGTTTTTAAAAAGATTATCGTAATTCATATTAATTATCATGGCCGGCTATCACGTCATTCGGTTTCTATTCTTGTTTTTAATGCGTACCCATGACATATACAGTCCTTGATCTCTTAGTTTTATACTTTCATACTCTCTAGGGTTAGAACCTAATTAAAAAGAAACATTTTGGTTAATTTTAAAGGTCTTTTTTCGAAGATCTCATTGTCTAAAATGTTCAACTGTTTGGCAGTCAGTTTTCTAACTAAGTTCAATGTTTGACAATTCATATGAAGTTTTTTGAGCTCTTAACAGTTCCCCATTTTAAATTTTATGATTTTCAGTGCTTCAGTTTCAAGTTATTCATATTACATTGATTCTCTTTAAAAAATTGTCTTTCTACATCCATTTTCTTCCAGTCTTTTTCTATATGTTATAACTATAACTTTTCCAGTTTAAGTTTATCGAGATTGTAGAAACGATTTTTTATATTAACGAAACTTTTCAAGAATGAAAAAAATTTGTTGAAGAGCTAATACAGCATCAAGGGCAACTTTCAAATCTTCAGGTACATACTTCAGTTATTTGTCATGGGTAATGATACTTTTTTACTTGTCGAGCAACCTTTCATGAAATAAGTAGACAGGTACGTTCAATTTGAGAAATTCCTCATGATTGATGAAGGCAGATTCCAGTTACTAGTTTTTAGTTTCATAAACACCGTGAAGTGGACACTTTCTCTTATTCCTAATATGTGCACGTTTAGAGCTAGATACTCAGGAATCGTGCAGTGTTAAAGCGTGTACTTCCACTATAGACCCTCAATTCAATGAAAGAAACTTTAACCCACATTTCGTCCGACTGATAAGTTTGTATCGTTACCTCAGAAGGAAATCCTGCGCTTGAGTCACTCTCACGTAACTGTTGCGTGTAAATCTGAAACAATTACAATTGCAATAATGCAAAAAGAATAATCGGAACCTCTGTTCTGTGTAAAGATGCCAGATAACACATTTTAAAATCAGATGCAAATTGTTTTGCACTTTTGTACACTGAGAAAATTGTTTTTCTTTGTGGGCCAACAAAAAAGTTTTGTTGGTATTTGTGCAACCAAATTCTTCCGTAGTCTCAAAAAAATGTTGATCATCTCAACATAACAATACCTTGGATTCGTTGAGTCATTAAAACAAAAAATATGTTCTTTTTTTTTTAGTTAAAAAAAGTTTTGTTAAACTATCCAAAACATTTTTGGGCCTATACAAAAGTTTGGTTACATAAATACAAAGAAAAGTTTATTATTGTCCAAACAAAACAGTTTTCTTCTATTTTAATAGCTTTATAAACATTGAAAGCGATTATTTTCAAGTTCTCGAGTTAAAAAGCGTCTATTTTGAAGCCGTGTTTACCATGTATTTTTTCGCTTTTTTATTTTTGAACTAATGAACATACCTCGTTGAAATTTGGGGAAATGACCAAATATTTCAGAGCACGTTGATCTGCCCCATTGAAGTTTGTATTTTCTTTAAACAATGCATTTTATTAATTTTGAACTTAAAATGTAATTCGGAATAGGGCTTAAGTACCCTGGCTAATATTGAGTGAGGGTACTAAAGTCCTGCTTCCAATTACAATTACATTATTTAAATAACAAAGTACAAACTTCAATGAGACAGATCGACGTGCTATCATATATTTTCTGTTTTCTTTTTACCTTCTTAACAAGAAACCAGAAAATTAATCAAAATAAGAGACCAAACAAAAATTCATGGGATAGTTGATATTTCTTGACGCCATATAATTCCATATGCCCTTTAAGGAAGTAAATCCTCTCGAAATAATCTTTAAAAAAATGTAATTAAAAAAAATAATATTCTTTCCAGGTGAAGGAAGAAATGGCAATATTAGCAAGAGATCATGGCGTGAACAGCTTCAAATTTTTCATGGCTTACAAAGACATGTACATGTTAAGAGATCCAGAACTGATCGAAGCCTTCACTTTGTGCAAAAATTTGGGTGCAGTTGCTATGGTTCATGCAGAAAATGGAGACCTCATAGCCGAAGTAAAAATAATTTTCAATAATTGTTATATGTGACCGTCCGCGAAAAAGGGACCTAATGCGCAGTAGCTTCATTTTGCAGGAGGAGCGATTGAAGAGGCGGTCCAACACAGGAACTCCATAAGAGGGTCTCACTTTGCAGTTGAATAACAATTCGAATTTTTCAGATATACGAATAATATTTTTGATCATGAAAGAGCAAATAAGGAACTATAGATGGGTGTAAAAAACGAAAAATTTATTTTTTACGCATTAGGTCCCGTTCTTCGCGGACGGTCACATATGTTTAAAAATATGGAAAACATTAGTATATTTGATTAATAAATGGTAAATATTTGTTTAGAATACGAAAAAGTTATTAGCTGCGGGGGTAACTGGTCCGGAAGGTCACGAGATGTCTCGTCCTGAAGAAGTCGAGGCGGAAGCAGTAAACAGAGCTTGTGTTATAGCCAACCAGGTAAGTCGTTTCAACATTTTTTTTCTAAATTTTCATCACGTTTCTTTCGTCTACTTGTTATACATAAAAATCAGATTATTTTTAAACTAGATCTAAGTACATATATACTAATTTGCTGCAAGTCAAGTTTTTTATTTTTCAACGTCGATGTTGTAATTGTAAATGTATCATTGTTGATACTGTAGTATAATGTATGTTATTGTATGTAGCAATTGTTATAATGTAATAGTAGTTTATAATGTTTATGTTTATCTGATTTCAATCAATGTTATTCATACCTTTTTATTTTACTCATTCTTGTTATTATAATTACAATTTTTTGCAAATATTTCTTCAAGTTCATGGAAAATATAGTATGCATAGCAAAAACGCTTACAAACTGCACATTCATTAGCATAACGTATGCGCAAATTTTTGTCCAACATTGTTGTTATCACGTCAATACTCCAGAGCCGAAATAAAACACTATAGAAAAGTCCAATAGGAAACCGTGACACGAGAATATCATATAATATCTAGAATTTAAATCTAAATTTAGTTTATTTTGCAATGATTAGTGTGAAAGATTAGGTAAAAAATGATTAACAAAGTAATGTCTATTCTTATGGGAGAATAACAAAATTAAGATGAAGAATAGTTTTTTCCTGGGCGGAATATGGTAGAAAATAGAAATAAAAAAATAGAAAATGGAAAACGAATAAAAGTATGAGGAATGTTTTATTGACTTTAAAATTGAGATATTCTTCTACAAATCTCCATAGGTGGGATGCACTTGAAGTTGTGAAACATTATATACAGCATGCATCCATTCATGGTACATAAACACTTGCTAGTATTGAAACACCAACTCTTGCGACATACGTGCGTAAACATGACCTACTGTATTGCTAATGCGAGGGTTCTAAGCAGTACTCAAATTTCTCGAGTACTCGTCTTACTACATGTGAAATGTGACGTAAGGCTCAACGCAATAACCAGAGAAGCTCTGTTAAGTGGTCAAAAGAATGCTCTTACCAACTCTATAATTGACTTTCTAAATTTAAATCTATACAGTAACGAAACTTACATATAGATGGGAGTGAATTTTTTAAATACCAAGTGCACTTCACTAAAGCTTGATAAATATGAATTATTTTTTTCAACAACTCATGTAATTTTCATTAATATTATTAAACATAAAAGTAATAATGTTTTTTTCCTGCGCAATTGTCAAAAATCCGTGACAGTTATATGGAAAGTTAATATAAGATCACAAAAGATATTAATAACACTGGTCAATATTAAATAATTAATTACATAAGATATTTCCCGTTAAATTTTTGGTCACTGAATCCGAATATGAAAACAAAAATTTTCTATCACGTCAAGTTTTTGAGAAAATTGTGTTCAAAAGTGCCAAAAACATAATTATAGTGATGCATATCGAGAATGTTAAAATTGTTACAAAATATCGTCAGAAGAGATTAAAACTTCGAGTTGTACTTATCACAATGAAACGTGGCTACATGCACCGAAATTTGGGTACACATGCATGCAATACTGTGTATATACACATTTCGGTACATATAGACACTGCCACCATGAAAAAAAATATAACTGAATCTGTGAATTTGTCAAATTAAAACCTGAAAGGAAAGTGCAAAAAATAATTCATATAAATTCGAAAGAATTAAATGTATTTTAAGTTAATTTTGATTTTAGTATTTGAAAAAATTAGGGTTTCTCTGTGTATATCAAAAGAGTATAATTAAAATTTGGAGGGTTCTATGGCAACTTTTGTTGAAAATAAGGTAATAGTGCCATAATGTTGTTTGATATGCTCTTTATACGTAACACTAATCTTAGTTTTATATTCGACTTCTTAATATGTAAAATTAAGAATTAAAAATGTGCACTTCAAGCATTTTTGAGAAGAGAAGATTTCATTTAGTACAACCTTGCCAGATTTAAATATTCTAAAACATTAAAGTAAGAAAATGAAGATTGGTGCAAAGTTTAAGATAATTCACACGTCAAAATATGATAAAATCGGTACCTCCATGCTATACTTTCCGAATCTGGGGTGAGCAGTCTAAACTCACCAATCTCGTGTTGTGCTGGTCCGTAGTGCCACGTACGCGTAGGGGCGTTAGGTGCCAACACGAAACGAGATTGAAGAGTTTAGACTGCTGACCCCAGATTGGAGAGTTTAGCATGAAGGTACCGAAATAGTCAAATTTAGAAGAAAATAAACTAAAATGAATCCCTCCTATTTTGGGTCCATGATGTTTTGAAGTTTTTTTGATGAAAATAAATGGTAATTTTGGCTCTGGAGTGGTTGGTGTTTAGATTGCACGCATATAAAATTGAGAATGTTTACGAAGAAGGAGCTTTACCATTTGCACGCTTAGGTCGACTGTCCGCTGTACGTAGTGCATGTGATGAGTCGTAGCGCAGCGGAAGCGCTCGAGGCTGCCCGGAAGCGTGGCGTTTGTGTTTGGGGCGAAACGCTGGCTGCCGCACTGGGCACCGATGGTACCAACTATAGGCACAAGTGCTGGAGACACGCTGCCGGACACGTCCTCAGCCCTCCGTTACGGCCGGACGCCGATACACCTCAAGCTCTCATGACCAAACTAATTACGTGAGTTCAAGATGCTCTAGTCTCAAATCCATACGATATTACCTGCAATCACCAAATGACCATCAATCATCAAATTAGCTCCTCGCAACAATAATCATTTTTTCAATCAAGTTTACCCAAACTTCACTCCTTTACCTGAAAAGAAACAATTTCTCACATTTTTCAGGTGAAACTACTTTATGTTGGATAGTTAAAATCTATTCAACTTAAAGCTTAAAAAATGCAAAAAATTATTTTAAAACTTGGTACTCTACTCTGTCAGTGTAAGAAAATTTTATCTTGACAATATTTCTCAAAATTGAAATCATTTTGATATGATAAATGTTGTCTTACAAAAGAATGCTTAGAAAATGTGTAATGGTAAATAGAGCAGTTGAAATTTTCACTTTAAGATTAGAAAAATTCTACTACATTTCAATAGAGATTCGCTGTTAACTATCTTGGAAAAAAAACTCCCAATTAATCATGAATTAGAAAACTGATTTAGAAAATGAAGCAATCAAGTTTATGCAGACTAAAATGGTTAAAGTGGGTTGAGAATCAGGTAAATATGGAGCGAGAGAATTCTCATCCGAAAGAGATACTGGATTATCACTGATTACTTTATAAGGTGAAATTTATAATTACTTTTACTTTAAGAAATTCCAATCTGAAGAAGTTATTTTTTATTTGAATTTATAAATTTCATATATTCTTGTAAAATTATTCTTATTCCGAATATTTGCTCTAATGAAGAAGTAATTTCGGAAGAAAAAATAAATTGTACGTGGAACGAATTACAGTGAAGTAGCTACGGAAATGTGTAGTCAGACAATAAGTACTCCTTCGTAATTCATTTTCTCTTCCAGGAAAAGCAAATCGAGGTTTCGTCTGCAAATCTTTTCAGAATAAACATAACAAATTATGTGAAATAATAAGATTCAGCATATTGCAATATTTTGTTTAAAATCTTTCACACACATATAGCACAATACCAAAAAAAAATATCTTGCTTACATTTTATTTGAGTGTTTCCAAAAATGTATTTGACTTCAGTTAAATAAGAAATTATTTTTAAAGTACATTTTTTGTTTACATGACACATATGACTTTTTAATTCTCTTGATGCTCTTTTAAATTTGAATCAGCGACTCTTACTAAGATTTCAGTTGCATTGTACTGGCTTTTCAATAAAAAAGTTACTAAAACTGCAGTGACTTTGTATACTGGGAAATCAGTTAACAATTACTGAAATTCCAACGAATAGGCACTGATTCTTACTAAATTCTCACGAATCCAAATAGCCAGAAGTACATCACTGATTTTCAGTGAAACTCTGCTAATTCTAATTATGTGAATGACTTAAGTACACAAGTCTTTCTTATTATTACTTAAAGTATGAAAAACAATCAGTCATGTTATTTTTATCAGTCTACATAGAAATAAGTGAAAATCCATCCAGTATCAAAAAAATTTACTTAATTTTCATTAGTTTTCACTGGCTTTAACTAATTTTCTGTTCAAGTCACTAATCTTCGGTATAATTTCACTAGTGCAATTAGTGAAAAAATTAGATAGGTCATGTTATTGGACTGAAAAATCAGTGAAATTGAATTGAAATGAAGTTTGTTACTGATAATTAGTTTATTTTTGCTAACTGTTATATCAAGAAATCAGCCATCAATTTGACTGAACATTAGTTAGATTTTTAAATGAACTTTTCCTATCAGTGAATAATGGCTGTTTAGCAACCCTACACTGATTCCTAGTGAGTCGCTGATTCCAATTTAGAGAGTAAGCCACCCTTTTATTTTTTTTCAAAGGTCACTTATTCTGTTTTTCTTTTCTCAAACATAAACATTTTTCTTGTGCGTTCCACTTTCCTAAATTTTCACACGACCTGTTCGAGAAAGGAGTATTATAATAGCAAAGAAGAAAACTTTTTTTTCAAAACACTTCACATGCCCACATGCAGGAGTTCTTGCCGCTAATGGTTGAATAGTAGAGAGTGCGTGCATTTCTCACATTTCATAAAGAGCGAGAAAAATGTTACACATAAATACGTCGGATTTGTTCCGGTCCAAGAACAATAATATTTATATATTAGAATATAAAAATTGAATAACTATTCATTATAATTCACGCTTTATAAATTTCGAAAGTTGTTCATTAATAATTTATCAAAAAGACTTAGATGTTTAATTAATTTTTGTATACAATTATTCCAGGATTATAATATGAGATTTAAATTCGTAAAAAATATAGTTAACTTTTAGCTGGCATGATATAATAACTTATGAATTCTAGGTTATTTTAAACAGGTTTTAGTTGTTCTTAATTCTTATTTTCATAGCTGTTATCTTTATAGGTAGCTTTCGATTTCGTATTTTTAAGAGCATGCTAAACGGCTGTGCTTTCAGTTTTCCTTTGCTCTCGCATCTGCATTTATTTATATCTATATCTTTTTTTTTTTAATGTTTAGGCTTATCGCACCAGTGCACGAATCACATCATTTTATTGTCAATTCCTACTATTCGAGTTTCTTCTGGTCGTACTTTTTTTACCATCACTCCACATTATTTTGTTGTTATATTATACTCAAATATATGTTGTAAAATATAGAAGTAATATTTTGCTGAAATGAAATAAGAAATATGTTTTGCTTATAGCAGTTAAAAACTACAGCATTGCTGATTGAAGATTAAATTTAATTAAAAGGGACTTAATTTTGTGCATTTCTGCATATGTGTATTATTTCTAAATGTGTTTTACCAGTGTTTATTGAGAATATGGCAGAAATTTCGACGTAAGTGTTCTTGTAAATACAAATATTGGATTCAGGCAAGCCTTAATAATATGAGTCTATGTGATAATTCGCAAATATAGACATTGACTTTAGGTAATCCTTATGTTTCGTAAAAGGAAGTAGTAAAAAATATTATTATTTAGACTCTAAATTTTAGGAAATTTTCAATAATCTCGGATAATCTATACGTGAAATAATATTTACATTTAAAATTATTCTAACTTTTATAGCTGTGTCTGGTTTGTAGCATCAACTTATTTAACTGAATCTTCAAATAAAATTAAATACAATTTTACAACCTTCAAATTTTTTACTTAATTTTAAATTATAATATATATATATATATATATATCATTGGAAAATAAGGTCAACA
>JAABKJ010008477.1:0-11440 GCA_011634705.1 Andricus grossulariae | reverse complement strand
GATCAATTGATTTCAGTTGATTAACTGATTTCAGTTGATCAATTGATCTCAGTTGATCATCTGATTTCAATTAATCAGTTGATTTCAGTTGATCAATTGATTTCAATTGATTTCAGTTGATCATCTCATTTCAATTGATCAATCGATTTGAGTTGATCAACTGATTTTAATTGATTTTAGTTGATCAATTAATTTCAATTCATCAATTTATTTCAATTGATCAATTGATTTCAGTTGATTAACTGATTTCAGTTGATCAATTGATCTCAGTTGATCATCTGATTTCAATTAATCAATTGATTTCAGTTGATCAATTGATTTCAATTGATTTCAGTTGATGAATTGATTTCAATTGATTTCAGTTGATCAATTGATTTCATTAATTGAAATACTGCAGGATTTCATTATTTTGCTCATGTGTCTCATTCTCATTTGAAATAAGGGGAATTAAATGAACTGCGTTTTGAAAACTATTTTCCTTTTCCAAAAAAGTAGTAGTAACGAGATCTCGCATACATTGTTGTGAAAAACCTGGTTGGTTGCAGAAATATTGATGTGGGCCTAGTAGGGTTCTGACCAGTTTACCCTCTTCTGGTGTGGCCCTACTTGGGTAAACTGACATGGGCCACACATGGCTTGTAACGCTTTTGCAGCTGATTGTCCTACTGGAGAAAAACTTGTCAGGGCCTTCCCAGTGTTTTCTAGAAATACCCTAGTTTCTAAAATTATAATAATTGCACAGAATAAAGATTACTTTCTAATGGAAAAGTAATTATATTACTTTTTAATCAACAATATTTTTGTCTTGAACAATGATATTTCTCTCACTTCAGCTATTAAAATGATCAAAATTGCCAAAATAATTTGTTATTTTATAAACAAATTTTATAAACAATTATCTACATCAGGTATTTATGATGGAATAAATAAACTTTTTCTACGGAATCGATCATACATTACCTGGAAGTAAAACCTTAGTATCATATTTGATCATCCAATAAAAATTAATAATTTTTTAAAGAATGTTAATTAACAACGGCACTATTTCGCTATTTTTTAAGTACAAACTTGATTCTTTCGATGCAATCAACTGCAAATAACTAACTTCTAAATTTTCAAAGAAATTTTGACGACAATAAAGAATTGTTATTGTTAACAATTGTTGTTTAAACAAATTATTATAGTGTTATGTTTTTATAACTGAAAATCCTCTTTTTTCGTAGAATTAACTGCCAATTATTTTATCAATTATTTGTTGCTATAAATCGATATCATTTGATAATTATTTGAAGAAATGTAATTAACAAATGCATTATTTGGCTATTTTTCAGAATTTAAACTTTGCTTTATCAACTTAATTCTCTGTAATTAAATTTTTTTAACCTTTTTAGACACTTTGATAACGATCCACTATTTTTATTGTTATTAAAAATGTTATAAACAAATTTTTCTCGTCCAATTTATTATTTGTAAAATAAAAATTACGTTTTTTTTTGTGAAATAAACTGAAATGTTCTTAATAATAGTTCCTTGATAACAGCTGACAACAATTGAAAAAAATTTTCACACCGAATTAATTTTAATTTTACCCCCCGAACCCCTTGTATTGTTCCCGGAAAATTCTTCAAAAAATGAAAAATTTCAGTTCGGCATAAGATTCATGGTAAAGACGGTATTTGTAGGAATTAATATTTTTTGGGAGAAATAATATAGTTGATGAATGTCAAGAATAATATTTTTTGTTTAACATATTTTGCGATTGTTTAAACAATTTCTATTTTTATAATTTTTATTCGCAAAATCGTGAAAATGTAGTATTTTCGGGAATTAATTACACAATTAACGAATGATAAGAATTTTTTTGTTCAGGATATTTCGTAATTATTTAAAGGAGTTTCGTTTGTTCAAACAATTTTTTCTCCTGTTTATCATGAAAAGTTTTTTTTTCTGAAATTAATGACTCAGTTAATTTTTTGTTAAATTATTATTGTTCAAAATATTAGGGCTTAAATTTACAGGGAAAAACATTTGATAACCAAATAAAAATTGTTTAAATTATTACCAAAAATGTTAAACAAGAAATATTACTCTTTAAATTTATCAACTGTACCATTCATCCCTAAAAATAAGTACTTTTCACGATTTACAGGGGACAAAAAATTCTTTAAACAAATAATCATTAAATACACCTAAATATAAATAATTCTCGAACCTAATATTTTAAAAGCATTAAAAAGGAATTTCAATGTTTATGTAATCAATTTTCAACCAAGAATTCCTAACTTTTTAATTAAAAATATTATATTTTTAACCAAGTAGATGAAATAGTGAATAGATGAATGTTTTAAAAGAAGAATTTTCAACAAAATACATACATTTTTAACCAAATAGTTCAATTCTCAGTTAAACGAATTATTTACAAGAAAAAATTTATAACAAAATTGTTAAGTTTTCAAACAAGCAGATGCATTTCCAACATCATGTTTTTAATGTAATAAAAATTAACTTCAATATTTATAATAACTCTAATAAATTTTTATAATAAATAACTTTTTCAAGTATAATAAATTCAATTTGGAACGCCTGCTTAAATTTCTGATATTTGAATTGATAATATTGCATTAGGAACAAAATAGATGAAATTTTAACCACACAGTTGATTTTTCAATATAATACATGAATTGTTAACCAAATATTTCAATTTTCAGCTAAACAAATTATTTTTTTTTTTAATTTCACCAAATTAGTTAAATTCGTAACCAAAGACATGATTTTCAACTAAGAAGATCAACCTTCAACCAAAAAATGAATTCTTAATATACGTAGTACTTCAAATTTTTTGAACGATAAATCTTTTTAGTTAAATAGTAAACTATAATATTTTTCAGTTGAGAATTTATCTTTTTTATTGAAAATTCAACTATTTGGTTAAAGATTTAAGTATTTGGTTTCAGGTTTGAAAATTTTATTGAAAAATCATGATTTATGGTTTTACATTTATCTTTTTTGATTAAAAATGCAAATTTTTTATTAAAAAATAATCTGATTTGGTTGAGGATTCAATCATTTTGTTGAAAATTCGTCTTTTTTAGTTACAATTATTTGCTTTTATATTCTAAATAAAATTATTCTAGTCGAAATACTGCAGTTTTATTTGAGGTACGTTTTTATTAGTTGAAAATTAATTTTTTATCTGTAAATTTAACAATTCCATTTTTGGTGAAATTTTAATTATTGTGTAAAAAATTCAACAATTTTTTTAAGAGATCATGTACTGACTATAAAATCTTTCTTGGGTGAAAATTTTAATATTTTGTTGAAAATTCGTCTTTTTGGTTGAAAATCCATCCTCTTTGTTAGAGGCCTCGTTTTTTCGTAAAAAATTCAATTTTATTATCATTTATTTTTAATTATTTCAACTGCGAATTTAACTGTTTCATTTTTGGTTGAAAATTAGTTTTTTATTAGTTGAAAATACATTTTTCAACTGTAAATTTAACTGTTCCATTTTTGGTTGAACATTTATCTTTTTGGGTTGAAAATTCAACTATTTGGTTGAAAATTCATTTATTTGATCGAAAATTCATCTTTTCTATTAAATATTCAATTGTTAGGTTGAAAATTTAATTATTTTTCAAAAAATTCCATATCTTGTTGAAAAATCATCCTTTTTGATGGAAATAACCCTTTTTTGTTATTTATATTTTCTGGTTGAAAATTCAGCAGTTTTTTTAGTTAATTCAACATTTTGGAAGAGATTCTTTTTTACTGACTGAAAAATCTTTCTTGATGGTAAGTTCACTCTTTTGTTGAAAATTCGTCTTTTGGATTCAAAATTAATTTCTTTTGGTTAAAAATGCAACTTTTTGATTCAAAATTAATCTGTTTTGGTTAAAGATTCAACAATTTTGTTGAAAATTCATTTTTTATTAGTTGAAAATATATTTTTCAACTGTTCAACTATTGGTTGGAAATTTATTTTTTTTAGTTGAAAATTAAACTATTTGGTTGAAAATTCATCTATTTGGTCAAAAATTCATCTTTCCTGTTAAATATTCAATTATTAGGTTGAAAATTTGATTATTTTGTTAAAGATTCAATTATTAGGTTGAAAATTTGATTATTTTGTCAAAGATTCAACAATTTTGTTAAAAAGTCATCCTTTTTGGTGGAAAATTACTTTTTTTTGTATATTCATATTTTCCAGTTAAAAATTCAACTTTTTTTAAGAAAATTAGTCTTATTGGCTTAAAAATTCAACATTTTAGAAGCCTTTTTTTTCTTGACTGACTGTAAAGTCTTCTTAGATGGAAATTCCACACTTTTGTTGAAAATTTGTCTTTTGGGTTGAATGGAAATTCAACTAATCAATTTTTGGTTGAAAATATATCTTTTTAGTTTAAAACTTAACTATTTGGTTGCAAATTTATTTTTTTTTAGTTGAAGATTCAAGTAATTGATTAAAAATTCATGTGTTTTGTTGAGAATTCACCTTTTTGGTAGAAAATTAATCTTCTCCGTTGAAATTTTTTTTTTCTCAATGCAACTGCTTGGTTGAAATTTAATCAGGTTGAAATATTTTTATTTATTTATTTTTTTAATTAAGGACCGGTGCAAGACATATTTTAAATACAACTTAATTTATAAATTTATACAGAGAATTGAAAAATTGATGATTTTTCTGTATAAAATTATTGGGGTGATTTCAGTTGCAGAATACAAATGCAATTCTTACAACATTCTTGTTTTTAGCGTTTGACCCAATTCTCAAGACGAATGCGGTCTCGATTTAAAATTAGAAATTCACGTTTAAATAACACCCACGCTTCACATGCAGATTGGTCCTTACGGCATCTCCAGGATAATTATTAATTGCCAATTAGTCACTGATAGATTTCTAAAAAAAAGTTATCTTTTGGGAGCAAGATAATTTCTGTAAAATACTCTTGGCAATATTTGTGATCAAGCTTGATTTCGAAAATTCATTCAAAATCAAAAATTCATATTTGAATCTATAAAAATTGTATTATTTTTAATATAAACAGGATGGAATTTTCAATTCTTCGATATTTGTAAGCTTAAAATTTTCTTGATTTTTTTTGGAATTCAATTATTTATCTTGGATTCGGTCAATTTCATTTGACTCCATGACTTGATTTCACTTGAATTAAAAAAATGTTTAGTCACTTCAAGTCACCTAAGGTCATTCTAAGTCAATTTAAGTCAACAGAAGGAACTTGAACTCAATAAAAGTTACTTTAAGTCAAGATCAATCACTTTAATTCAACATAGGTCATCTAGAGTCAGTAGAAGAAACTTTAACTCAATAAATTCACTGTAAGTCAATAGAAGGAACTTGAACTTAATAAAAGTCATGTTAAGTCTAGATAGAGATTTGAGGTTCATAAAAATCACTTTAATTCGATAGAAGGAACTTGAACTTAATAAAAATGACTTTAAGTCAAGAGAAGAAACTCGAACTCAATAAAAGTCACTTAAACTCAATAGAATACATATTGATTCAATATAAGTCACATTGAGTCAATAGAAGGAACTTGAACTCAATAAAAGTGAATTTCAGTCAATATCATCCATTTAAATTCAATAGAGATCACATAGAGTCAGTAGAAGGAACTTTAACTCAATAAATTCACTGTGAGTCAATAGAAGGAACCTAAACTTAATAAAAGTCATGTTAAGTCCAGAGAGGGATTTGACTTTCATAAAAATCACCCTAATTCAATAGAAGGAACTTGGACTCAATAAAAATGACTTTAAGTCCAGAGTGGAAACTCGAACCTAATGAAAGTCACTTTAAATCAACAGAATAAAGATTGATTTAATATAAATCACATTAAGTCAATAGAAGGAACTTGAACTCAATGTAAGTGACTTTCAGTCAATATCAGTCACTTCAATTCAATAGAGATCACATAGAGCCAGTAGAAGGAACTTGAACTCGATTAATTCACTGTAAGTCAATAGAAGGAACTTAAACTTGATAAAAGTCATGTTGAGTCCAGAGAGGGATTTGAGTTTCATGAAGATCACCTTAATTCGATAGAAGGAACTTGAACCTAATGAAAATGACTTTCAGTCAAGAAGAGAAACTCAAAATCAATAAAAGCACTTTAACTCAATAGAATAAAAATTCATTTATTATAAGCCATATTGAATCAATAAATTAAATCAACGAAATTCTGTAGAATTCAGTTCAAGTTAATTGAAATAAAAAAAACATTATATATCAATAGCAGTTACTTTATTTCAAAAGAAGTTATTGACATTCAACAGAAGTGGCTTCAAGTCTATAGAAGGTACTTTAAGTTAATTTAATAACAATCCCTTTAGGTCAACATAAATTACATTAAGTCAATAGCAGTCACTTTAATTCAATATAGTAAGTCATTTTAAGTCAATAGAAGTGAATTTATTTCAATAGAATTCAATTTAATTCAGTATTAGTGGATTTTATGAGAATTTATATTAATTCACATTGAATTAAAGCTTATTTATCTTGAAATTGTGTTTAAATACAATTCAATAGAACTATCTTGATTTCCATACAATTTCATACAAACTTGAGCGCAATTAAAGTCACTTAAAGTCAGCAGAAGGAATTCGAACTTCATAAAAGTAACTTTATGTTGATAGGAAGAACTTGAACTCAATAGAAGTCACATTAAGTCAAGAGAAGAAACTCGAACTCATTAAAAGTCACTTTAACTCAATATAAAAACTTTTATTTAATATAAGTTGCCTAAATTCAATAGAACGATCTTGAACTCAATGAAAGTTTCTTTGAGTCAATATGAGTCACTTTATTTAATATAGGTCACTTAGGGTCAATAGAAGATGCTTGAACTCAATAAAGTCACTTTGAGTCAATTGATGGAATCTGAGCTTCATAAAACTCACTTGAAGTCTATAAAAGGAACTTAAACTCAATGAAAGTCACTTTAAGTCAATAGAACGAACTTGAATTCAATATAAGTCACTTCGAGTCAACATAAGGAACTTGAACTCAATATAGGTCACTTAGAGTCAATAGAAGATGCTTGAAATCAATAAAATCACTTTAAGTCAATAAAAGGAACTCAAACCTAATGAGGGTCACTTAACGTCAGTAAGAAGAATTTGAGCTTTATAAAAATTCTCTTTAAGTCAACAGAAAGAACTAGAACTCAATATTGGCGACTTTAATGCAATAACATTTTTTTCTTTAGTTCAACAGAAGTCACTTGAAGTCAATTGAAGGAAGCTAAACTCAATATAGATCACTTTGCGTCAATAGCACCTATTTAAATTCAATATAAGATTTTTTAATTCAACAGACGCCACTTTAATTCAATAGAAGGAACCTGAACTTAATAAAAGTCAGTGTTATTCAATAGAAGTGACTTTGAGTCATTCGAGTTCTTTTTATTTCGCTTTTATGCAATTCCAGTATATATTTTTATACGATGTTATCCACATTTGATTAGGATTAAACAGAATACTCTTGAATTCAGTACAGTTGATTATAATTTACTTGAATATACTTTTGATGTGTGTTTAATTCATTAAAATTACTCTAAATCGCTTAAATTTTCCTGAAGTTAGTTAGATTAATTTTTGGTTGAATTGAGAATGAATTATTTAAATTTGATTGACGTCAGATGAATTTATTTTAATTCACTTGAAGTTTCTTCAATTCTTTTTAGTTCGTTCGATTTCATTTAATTCAGTATGCTTCAATAGAATTTAGTAAAAATTATTAGAATCGAGTTTGGATTCGTAGTATTCAATAGAAAGAACTCTAACTTAATAAAAGTCACTTTATGTCAAAAGGCGTCACGTTAATTTGAGTCATTTTAGAGCAGAAGAAATTCTAACTGAATAAAAGTCATTTCTAGTCAACAGAAGTAACTTGAACTTAATCAAAGTCAGTTTTAGTAAATAGCGGTCACTTTAGGTCAAAAGAAGGAACTTGAAATGATTGAAAGTCGCTTTGAGTCAATAGAAGAAGCTATAAATTGATGAAAGTTACTTTAAGTCGATATCAGGGACTTGAACTTAATGAAAGTCACCTGAAGTCAATAGCAGTCACTTGAACTCAATAAAAGACACTTTAAGGCAATAGAAGGAACTTGATCTTCATCAAAGTCACTTTTGGCCAACAGAAGGAACTTAAACTCAATAAAAATTATTTTATGTCAATAGGCATCAGTTTTTTTCAATGTGAGTAATTTTAGGACGACAGAAGGAACTTAAACTGAATAAAATTCACATTGAGTCAATAGAAGGAACTTCAACTTAATAAAAGTTACTTTTAGTCAATATCAGTCACTTTGATTCAATGTATATCACTTGAGTTAATAGAACGGTCTTGAGCTCATTAAATTTACTTTAAATCAATAGAACGGACTTGAATTCAATATAAGCCAGATTAAGTGAATAGAAGGAACTTCAACTCAATAAGTCACTTTATCTCAATATCAGTCATTTTGATTCAATGTAGATCACCTAGATTCAATAATAGGAACTTTAACTCAATAAAGTCAATTCAAGTCAATAGCACTCACTTTAAGACAAGAGGTGAAACTTGAACTCAATAAATTCACTTTGAGTCAACATCGGTCGCATTAATTCAATAGAGGCCATTTAGAATCAATACATAGAAGGAACTTGAACTTAATAAAATTAAATTTAGCTCGATAGAAGGAACTTTAAATTAACGAAAAGTACTTTAATTCATTATAGGTTATTTAGATTCAATACATAGAAGGAACTTAAACTTATTAAAGTCACTTTAAGTCAATAGAAGTAACTCGTACCTTAACTTATTTACTGTAACTTTTAGTCAATGGCAGTCACTATAAGTCAATGAAAGGAGCTTGAAATTGTTAAAAGTCACTCTAAGTTAATAGTAGAAACTTAAAATTGATGAAAAGTACTTTGCATCAGCATAGGCCACTTAGAGTCAATACATAGAAGGAACATGAACCTAATAAAGTCACTTCGAGTCAATAGAACGAACTTTCACATTAGAAAATTTATTTTAAATCAATAGAAGGTATTTGAACTTGATTACTGTAACTTTTGATCAATAGCAGTCACTTTCAGTCAATGGAATTAGCTTGAAATTATTAAAAGTCACTCTCAGTTAATAGAAGGAACTTCAAATTAATAAAAAGTATTTCAAATCAGCATAGGTTACTTAGAGTCAACACATAGAAGGAACTTCAGCCTAATAGAGTCACTTTAAGTCAATATCGGTCAATTTATTTCAATACAGGTCACTTAGAATCAATACATAGAAGGAACTTGAACCTAATAAAATTAACTTTAGGTCAATAGAAGGAACTTAAAATTATTTAAAAGTATTTTTATTCAGCATAGGTTACTTAGAGTCAACATATAAAATGAACTTGAACTTAATAAAGACATTTTAAGTCAATAGAAGCAAATTGTACCTTTAAAAATCATTTTAAATCAATAGAATGTATATGAACTTAATTACTGTAACTTTTAGTCAAAAGCAGTAACTTCAATTCAATGGAAAGAGTTTGAAATTATTAAAAGTCACTCTAAGTTAATAGAAGGAACTTAAGATTAATGAAAAGTACTTTGAATCAGCATAGGCGACTTAGAGTCAATAAATAGAAGGAACTTAATAAAGTCACTCAAAGTCAATAGAAGCAACTTGTACCTTAAAAATGATTTTAAATCAATAGAATGTAGTTGAACTTAATAACTGTAACTTTTAGTCAATAGCAGTCACTTCAATTTAATAGCAGTTACTTTAAGTCGATGGAAAGGAGTCAATACATAGAAGGAACTTAATAAAGTCGCTTAAAGTCAATAGAAGCAACTCGTACATGAAAAAATATCATTTTACATCAAAAGGAGGTTTTTGAACTTAATTACTGTAACTTTCAGTCAATAGCAGTTACTTTATGTCAACGGAAGGAGCTTGAAATGACTAAAAGTCACTTTAAGCTCTAAGGTAATAGAAGGAACTTGAAATTAATTAAAGTCACTTTATTTCAATAGTAGGTACTTAAATTCAATTCACTTTATTACATACATGCATGAAATTGTGTAAAAATCAATAGAATCAAAGATTAATTCAGCACCGTTCCAAGAATCTGAAATCAGTTCAAGACTGGTTCTAGATTCTGGTTAAAACTACCCACCATAGGTAATTTAAACTATCAATTTAGGAATATCCCAATTTACCAAAAATGTCCGACATTACCCCGATTGACGGTACTAAACCTCAGATTTATATCTGCAGTTAAGAAAACTAAGATTAGAAAAACTTAAAGATCACAAAAGATCCAAAGATCAATTATTTTTCCTTTTCGTGAAATATCTGTGTGACAGATATTCCTCACTCTGGCCGAGTTTCACATAAATAAAGTGAAGTTTCTCTAAACACACAGATTGATGAAAAATAGACTCTTGCACAATTTCGGATACCTAGAGGTGAAAATATGATTTGTGCAATTCAGAATTCTAAGTTAATGTCGAGCTGAGTTTATGATGCAGTGGTCCAAGAACTAGATGACTGCCACCTTCAAGGTTCAAAGTCATTCGTTAGAAGCTTACTTTTGACCACGTCTCTCATTCATGCGTGTCGTAAGTCGTAGCGTGAATTTTAGGCATGCGTGTGCAACATTTATTTCCGCTTCCTCCTGCGCCAAGGAACTCACTCTTCTTCTATAATCTATTCTATATAGGTGCCTACCTCTATCTTCATTTGCACATCCGCTCAGTTAAATATTTACAACTTTCAATGACGAATTATGATATTGAGTGCATTTATAGAACCATTGCAAACACCTTTTTATTTTTACTCCTGCATCCACTTCCTAGCTGATGCATTCCTTTCAGACGAATAATCGCCTCAAGCTGTTTACTATTTTGATATTTAGATTCTGAGTAAATCTCTGTTCTATTCTAATTTTCATCTGATATAATGGAACAAAGTGTTATTGGTAGAGATCAATAATGGTTTTAATTTTCAGCTTTGAAAAAATTTCTCTCGCTGATGGGATTCGAACCCAGGTCTCACAGATTGCCGGTCTGGTGCTCTTACCCACTGAGCTATGGAGAGGAATGAGAATCATATATCTTTTCACAGCATTTTACAAGAAAACGACGACGTCGTATCTAGTGTTGTAAGAATTTACATTTCGAATCTCATTGAGTAATTGAATTTTGTTGTGTTGTTTTTTGTTTTAGAAACGTTTTGAAAACTGTTGAAATTTTCTTTGATAACTAATTATCCAATTATCCAACTATCTGAAAAGGGGGATTGATCTAGAATTTTCGTGTTATTTATTTGAATAACACGTTCGTTCCCCAACACGGCTCCAACCCAGGTTGCTGATCAATCTCTCTAGCGATCACCCCAAGTGAAGAGCTTCACAAGGTTGTTATGTGAGGTTCCTCA